>JARPMR010000114.1:7500-15000 GCA_029955525.1 Oeneis ivallda | reverse complement strand
AGAACCTAATTTAAGTTTAGCACCTGAACCCCAACCTAGCCTATTTTTAGACTTTGGCAAAATATAATATGCACTTGTTAGGTTTGGTTTGGTTGTGTTAGGTTAGGTTAGGTTGGGTTAGGCTTATGTAGGGTCGTGTTATGTTAGCTTATGTTGAGTTATATTGGTTAGTGTTTGCTTTATGTTGGTCTATATAGCACTTGTTGGGTTTAGTTTTGTTATGTTAGGTTAGGTTAGGTTAGGGTTATGTTGGGTTATGTTAGGTTATGTTAGGTTTTATTAGGTTATGTTAGCTTATATTGGGATAATATGTTAGGTTATGTTAGCTCATGTTGGGTAATGTTTGCTTTATGTCGGGTTATTTTAGGTTATGATAGCTTATGTTAGGTTATGTTCGGTCATTTTGGGTTATGTTAGGTTTTTTAAACTTAAGTTGGGCACATTGACCCAACACAACCTAAGTGCCCCGTCCTGTCTGTCCTGTATAAACCCAACCTAAACTAACTTTAAATTTGGTAAAAATTTAGAATCGTGGCGTGAGTTGCGTTTTGTTCAAGCTACAAATCAAATGGGCTACGCCAGAAGACTCGCTCCGTCGCCCCTTCATTCAGCTTCACCTACTCGACCTTCGTTTCGCTACGGAGGTCGCCGGCTCGCTTCGCTCGCCACCTCCCCCCTTCGCTCCACTCGGCCTCGTAGGCTCGCTTCATTCAGGACCTCCTTCGCGAGCTTCTGGCTTCGCGCTTCATAAAAACACTCTAGGGGTAGGACAGACAAGACTACGTGGAGTCGGGGTTGGCCAATTCGGTTCTGTCACACTGTTCGACCTATATCAGTCCATGTCGTTTCAGAGTGGAAAAGCTTTTTTGCAATATAATAATTTCTTTATATTTTATAAACATGAGATCCCATCTACTCTACTCCTTTTCCCCTATATTGACCAAATAGAACCTAATTTAAGTTTAGCACCTGAACCCCAACCTAGCCTATTTTTAGACTTTGGCAAAATATAATATGCACTTGTTAGGTTTGGTTTGGTTGTGTTAGGTTAGGTTAGGTTAGGCTTATGTAGGGTCATGTTATGTTAGGTTATGTTAGCTTATGTTGAGTTATATTAGTTAGTGTTTGCTTTATGTTGGTCTATATAGCACTTGTTGGGTTTAGTTTTGTTATGTTAGGTTAGGTTAGGGTTTAGTTGGGTTACGTTTAGGTTATGTCAGGTTATGTTGGGTTATGTTAGCTTATGTTAGATTATGTTAGATTATGTTGAGTTATGTAATTTAATGTTTGCTTTATGTTGGGCTATGTTAGGTTTTTAAACTCAAGTTGGGCGCATTGACCCAATACAACCTAAGTGTACACCTAAACTAAGTTTAGATTTTGGCAAAATATGTATATAGCACTTGTTAGTTTTAGTTTGATTATGTTAGGTTAGGTTAGGGTTATGTTGGGTTATGTTAAGATATGTTGGATTATGTTTGGTTGTGTTGGGTTATTTTGGATAATTTTGGGTTATTTTGGGTTATGTTGGGTTATGTTAGGTTATGTTTGGCTACGTTGGGCTATTTTGGGTTTTGTTGGGTTATGTTGGGTTATTGTGGGGTATTGTGGGTTACGTCGGGTTTTGTTGGGTTATGTTGGTTTATTTTGGGTAATATTGGGTAACTTTGGGTTATGTTGGGTTATTTTGGGTTTTGTTGGGTTATGTTAGGTTATGTTGGGTTATGTTGGGCTATTTTGGGTTATGTCAGGTTTTGTTGGGATATGTTGGGTTATTTTGGGTTATGTTGGGTTATGTTAGGTTATGTTGGGTTATGTTGGGCTATTTTGGGTTATGTCAGGTTTTGTTGGGTGATGTTGGGTAATTTTGGATTTTGTTGGGTTATGTTAGGTTATGTTGTATTAGGTTGGGCTATTTTGGGTTATGTCAGGTTGTGTTGGGATATGTTGGGTTATTTTATGTTGTGTTGGGTTATTGTGGGGTATTTTGGGTTACTTCGGGTTTTGTTGGTTTATTTTGGGTAACTTTGGGTTATGTTTGGTTATTTTGGGTTATGTTGGGTTATGTTAGGTTATGTTGGGTTATGTTGGGCTATTTTGGGTTATGTCAGGTTTTGTTGGGTTATGTTAGGTTATGCTGGGCTATTTTGGGTTATCTCAGGTTGTGTTGGGATATGTTGGGTTATTTTATGTTGTGTTGGGTTATTGTGGGGTATTTTGGGTTACTTCGGGTTTTGTTGGTTTATTTTGGGTAACTTTGGGTTATGTTGGGTAATGTTTGCTTTATGTTCGGTTACGTTAGGTTATGTTGGGTTATGTTGGGCTATTTTGGGTTATGACAGGTTTTGATGGGTTATGTTGGTTTATGTTGGGTTATTTTAGGTTATTTTGGATAATTTTGGGTAACTTTAGGTTATTTTGGGTTATGTTTGGCTATTTTGGGTTCTGTTAGGTCATGTTAGGATATGTTAGGTTATTTTGGGTTATGTTGGGTAATGTTTCCTTTATGTACGGTTATGTTGGGTTATGTTGGATTATGTTGGGTTGTGTTGGGTTATTTTGGGTAATTCTGGGTTATGTTGGGTTTGTTGGGTTATGTTAGGTTATGTTGGACTATGTTGGGCTATTTTGGATTATTTTGGGTTATGTCAGGTTTGTTGGGTTATGTTAGCTTATAGTTGTTCATTTTGGGCTATGTTGGGTTTTGTTGGGTAACGTTAGGATATGTTGGGTTATTTTGGGTTATGTTGGGTTTTGTTGGGTGGGTTATGTTAGGTGATGTTGGGTTATGTTGTGTTGTGTTATGTTATGTTATTTTCTCGTTTATGTCAGGTTTTGTTGGGTGATGTTGGGTTCTGTTGGGTCATGTTAGGATATGTTAGTTTTTTTCGGTTATGTTGGGTTATGTTGGATTATGTTAGGTTATGTTAGCTTGTGTTGGTTCATGTTGGGCTATGCCCCCCCCCCCCCCCATACTCAATACATAGTAAAATTTTTAAACATAATTAAATACAATCTTTGTTCTAATATCCATTTTGACGTTGACGCTATTCTGTTGAACGGTATAATATGTGGGAACGTGTCGACGTTGAGCGCGACGTGATGCAAGACGTGCAAGTCGAAAGCGCGGAAGGCGGCGAGTAGAGACTTGCTGCTCCCGGATCGTAACGCGATGCGCGCATGCAGCGCATGCAGTGTATGCGTGCGCGTGTCTGTGATTGTCTCCGGTTGCCGCGCCTCTCCCGCCCCGATGGTTTTTTAACTGCAACGTCTGTGACTGCGTCCGCAGCGTCGCGTCGTTCTTACGCGATTGAAGTTTAATAACATAACATAACATATAACATAATTATAGAACGTTGTCGGCCGACGGAATCGCGTCCGATGAGTCTTTGGCGGCGCCGAGACCTCTACTTTTCGCGTTCTGCGCGTTGGAGGGGTGTTTCGAGTCGCTCGATTTCTCATCTAAATGCGTAGTTCCGTAGTTTTGTACAATCTATGTATTGTGCAATAGCAGCGGTCGTTAAAAGTGTTCAAAGCGTGCAAAATAAGCGCACATGATAATTAAACCTGGGGACGTTTTACGTGATCCACTTACAAGTGCCAATCTCTACGAGGTGAGCGCTTGAATGTGTTTTTTTACGTATAACGCGTGGGTTATCGGTATACAGTCTCTCTAACACCGGGCGACGGTCATAATATTGTGCACGCGTCTGTTGCTTCAACAGACGTGGACACTAATTGTAGCACCTTGGCGTGCTTGTGTTCGCTGTCTCGTTAACGAACTTTCGAACTTGGGACCGAGTCTACCCTACACTGGGAGACGAGGGTCCTCTTTTGGCGGCGGAGTTCTCTCCACCGATCCATTTTTGTGTTGTCGGGCACCACGTCGCTCCAGTTGACCTGGAGCGCACGCGAGTCGCTACGATCTCCGTCGTGTGTTGTGCGCGCTGCGCTCGTGTGTATTGCGCACGCGTGGCGCCGGCGCGCGCGCGCGCGCGCGCGCACGCGCGGATGGGCTATGTACCGTTGAAACGGATAGCTCCCTGGTTGATCCTGCCAGTAGTTATATGCTTGTCTCAAAGATTAAGCCATGCATGTCTCAGTGCAAGCCGTATTAAGGCGATACCGCGAATGGCTCAATATATCAGTTTTGGTTCCTTAGATCTTACTCAGTTACTTGGATAACTGTGGTAATTCTAGAGCTAATACATGCAATCAGAACTCTGACCAGTGATGGGACGAGTGCTTTTATTAGATCAAAACCAATCGACGGAGGGCCTCGCGTCCGAAGTCGTTACTTTTGATGAATCTGGATAACTTTTGCCGATCGCATGGTCCAGTACCGGCGACGCATCTTTCAAATGTCTGCCTTATCAACTTTCGATGGTAGTTTCTGCGACTACCATGGTTGTCACGGGTAACGGGGAATCAGGGTTCGATTCCGGAGAGGGAGCCTGAGAAACGGCTACCACATCCAAGGAAGGCAGCAGGCGCGCAAATTACCCACTCCCGGCACGGGGAGGTAGTGACGAAAAATAACGATACGGGACTCTTACGAGGCCTCGTAATCGGAATGAGTACACTTTAAATATTTTAACGAGGAACAATTGGAGGGCAAGTCTGGTGCCAGCAGCCGCGGTAATTCCAGCTCCAATAGCGTATACTAAAATTGTTGCGGTTAAAAAGCTCGTAGTTGCATTTGTGCGCCGCGCTGTCGGTGCACCGCTTCCGCGGTGATACTGACACGTCTGCGGAGCATATCGTCGGTGAGCCGGCGGTAAAACGCCGGTTCAATATCAAAATCCTATCGCGGTGCTCTTCGTTGAGTGTCGAGATGGGCCGACAATTTTACTTTGAACAAATTAGAGTGCTCAAAGCGGGCTCAAAATGCCGCTTGAATATTTCGTGCATGGAATAATAGAATATGATCTCGGTTCTATTTTGTTGGTTTTCAGAACTCCGAGGTAATGATTAATAGGGATAACTGGGGGCATTCGTATTGCGACGTTAGAGGTGAAATTCTTGGATCGTCGCAAGACGAACATCAGCGAAAGCATTTGCCAAAGGTGTTTTCATCAATCAAGAACGAAAGTTAGAGGTTCGAAGGCGATTAGATACCGCCCTAGTTCTAACCGTAAATATGTCATCTAGCGATCCGCCGACGTTACTACAATGGCTCGGCGGGCAGCTTCCGGGAAACCAAAGATTTTGGACTCCGGGGGGAGTATGGTTGCAAAGCTGAAACTTAAAGGAATTGACGGAAGGGCACCACCAGGAGTGGAGCCTGCGGCTTAATTTGACTCAACACGGGAAATCTCACCAGGCCCGGACACCGGAAGGATTGACAGATTAACAGCTCTTTCTTGATTCGGTGGGTGGTGGTGCATGGCCGTTCTTAGTTGGTGGAGCGATTTGTCTGGTTAATTCCGGTAACGAACGAGACTCTAGCCTGCTAAATAGGCGTCGTCATTTAGGTGTGCGCGATTTCGGTCGCGCAACTCACTGGCGGCGTATTAAAATTCTTCTTAGAGGGACCGGCGTCTTCGAGGCGCACGAGATTGAGCAATAACAGGTCTGTGATGCCCTTAGATGTCCTGGGCCGCACGCGCGCTACACTGAAGGAATCAGCATGTTCTCCCTGGCCTAGAGGCCCGGGCAACCCGTTGAAACTCCTTCGTGCTGGGGATTGGGGTTTGCAATTATCCCCCATAAACGAGGAATTCCTAGTAAGCGCGAGTCATAAGCTCGCGTTGATTACGTCCCTGCCCTTTGTACACACCGCCCGTCGCTACTACCGATTGAATGATTTAGTGAGGTCTTCGGACCGACACGCGGTGGCTTCACGGCCGTCGGCGTTGTTGGGAAGTTGACCAAACTTGATCATTTAGAGGAAGTAAAAGTCGTAACAAGGTTTCCGTAGGGGAACCTGCGGAAGGATCATTAACGTACGTACGCATCGCGCCGCCTGACCGTGGTCAGCGCGCGCACGTTGCATATGTTGTTAAAGACACGCCACAACAAAAAGAGACGAGAGGAACCCTGCACGTCCGCCGCCCACTCCCCTGCGCTTGATCGCTCGGATGGGATGGTACGTTGGGATCCTCAATCTCGACACCGTAAACGCCCTGGTGTATAAACGGGCGCTCACTGAGTATAACTATTAAACGACAAAAAACAAACACTAAGTATAACTATTAACGAAACAAACCATTACCCTGGACGGTGGATCACTTGGCTCGCGGGTCGATGAAGAACGCAGTTAACTGCGCGTCATAGTGTGAACTGCAGGACACATTTGAACATCGACATTTCGAACGCACATTGCGGTCCGTGGAGAAACATCCAGGACCACTCCTGTCTGAGGGCCGGCTGCATAAAAACAAATACCACACTGTCCTAAAACACTTTGAAACGAAAGGAGTTTGGACACTTGGCGGTTCCGTGAAGGCGGTGCGCGCGAGACTCTCCAACGAGGCGATCGCGCGCAACGCTGTAAGCGGTCCGCTTAAAAATGATATCGTGTTATATCTATCGTGTGTCGTTCGAGCGTTGTTGCGCCCGACGCAATCCACTCCCGTCTCTGGGTGTGGCGCCATCGAAACCCTCCACCGTACCGTGCGCGTGGTGGGGTGCGAGCCGCGTGCGAGCTGCGTGTGCGAGCGCGTCGATCGACCGACCCTTCCGTTAACGGTGAATCGGTCGACGGCGCGCGAACGCCGCTCTCCACGCGCCGCGCCGCCGCGCTCTACGACGGTGGCCGGGGGCGTCACGATATCAGAGATCGGGTGTGAGGTGTCGCGCTGGGTGCGCTTCGCTCTCGGCACGCACGCACGATAGTGTGAAACGCGCAACTGTGCACACAAAGCGCAGTGAGTAGGCGGACTCGACGTCCGGACTCGCGCGACGGCGCCGTGCGCGCGCGCTGACCCGCTCGCGTGCGGCGCCGTCGAGCTGACGGATATCGCGTCTGCCTCCATTTTTATCGTTGGCCTCAGATCAGGGAGGATCACCCGCCGAATTTAAGCATATTAGTAAGCGGAGGAAAAGAAACTAACCAGGATTTCCTTAGTAGCGGCGAGCGAACAGGAAACAGCCCAGCACTGAATCGCGCGGTTGTAACGATCGCGGGAGATGTGGTGTTCGGGAGGTTCCGCTATCTCGTCGTCGCCGCTCCTGTCCAAGTTCGTCTTGAACGGGGCCGTTTTCCCGTAGAGGGTGCCAGGCCCGTAGCGACGGAGCGAGGCGGCGAGAGGGACACTCCTCAGAGTCGGGTTGCTTGAGAGTGCAGCCCTAAGTGGGTGGTAAACTCCATCTAAGGCTAAATATTACCGCGAGACCGATAGCGAACAAGTACCGTGAGGGAAAGTTGAAAAGAACTTTGAAGAGAGAGTTCAAGAGTACGTGAAACCGTCCAGGGGTAAACCTGCGAAACTCGAATGAACGAACGGAGAGATTCATCGACATCCGACGGCGTACGGGCGCGCGCCTCGATGTCGCGCG
>JARPMR010000114.1:0-2500 GCA_029955525.1 Oeneis ivallda | reverse complement strand
TGTTATGTTAGGTTAGGTTAGGTTAGGGTTATGTTGGGTTATGTTAGGTTATGTTAGGTTTTATTAGGTTATGTTAGCTTATATTGGGATAATATGTTAGGTTATGTTAGCTCATGTTGGGTAATGTTTGCTTTATGTCGGGTTATTTTAGGTTATGATAGCTTATGTTAGGTTATGTTCGGTCATTTTGGGTTATGTTAGGTTTTTTAAACTTAAGTTGGGCACATTGACCCAACACAACCTAAGTGCCCCGTCCTGTCTGTCCTGTATAAACCCAACCTAAACTAACTTTAAATTTGGTAAAAATTTAGAATCGTGGCGTGAGTTGCGTTTTGTTCAAGCTACAAATCAAATGGGCTACGCCAGAAGACTCGCTCCGTCGCCCCTTCATTCAGCTTCACCTACTCGACCTTCGTTTCGCTACGGAGGTCGCCGGCTCGCTTCGCTCGCCACCTCCCCCCTTCGCTCCACTCGGCCTCGTAGGCTCGCTTCATTCAGGACCTCCTTCGCGAGCTTCTGGCTTCGCGCTTCATAAAAACACTCTAGGGGTAGGACAGACAAGACTACGTGGAGTCGGGGTTGGCCAATTCGGTTCTGTCACACTGTTCGACCTATATCAGTCCATGTCGTTTCAGAGTGGAAAAGCTTTTTTGCAATATAATAATTTCTTTATATTTTATAAACATGAGATCCCATCTACTCTACTCCTTTTCCCCTATATTGACCAAATAGAACCTAATTTAAGTTTAGCACCTGAACCCCAACCTAGCCTATTTTTAGACTTTGGCAAAATATAATATGCACTTGTTAGGTTTGGTTTGGTTGTGTTAGGTTAGGTTAGGTTAGGCTTATGTAGGGTCATGTTATGTTAGGTTATGTTAGCTTATGTTGAGTTATATTAGTTAGTGTTTGCTTTATGTTGGTCTATATAGCACTTGTTGGGTTTAGTTTTGTTATGTTAGGTTAGGTTAGGGTTTAGTTGGGTTACGTTTAGGTTATGTCAGGTTATGTTGGGTTATGTTAGCTTATGTTAGATTATGTTAGATTATGTTGAGTTATGTAATTTAATGTTTGCTTTATGTTGGGCTATGTTAGGTTTTTAAACTCAAGTTGGGCGCATTGACCCAATACAACCTAAGTGTACACCTAAACTAAGTTTAGATTTTGGCAAAATATGTATATAGCACTTGTTAGTTTTAGTTTGATTATGTTAGGTTAGGTTAGGGTTATGTTGGGTTATGTTAAGATATGTTGGATTATGTTTGGTTGTGTTGGGTTATTTTGGATAATTTTGGGTTATTTTGGGTTATGTTGGGTTATGTTAGGTTATGTTTGGCTACGTTGGGCTATTTTGGGTTTTGTTGGGTTATGTTGGGTTATTGTGGGGTATTGTGGGTTACGTCGGGTTTTGTTGGGTTATGTTGGTTTATTTTGGGTAATATTGGGTAACTTTGGGTTATGTTGGGTTATTTTGGGTTTTGTTGGGTTATGTTAGGTTATGTTGGGTTATGTTGGGCTATTTTGGGTTATGTCAGGTTTTGTTGGGATATGTTGGGTTATTTTGGGTTATGTTGGGTTATGTTAGGTTATGTTGGGTTATGTTGGGCTATTTTGGGTTATGTCAGGTTTTGTTGGGTGATGTTGGGTAATTTTGGATTTTGTTGGGTTATGTTAGGTTATGTTGTATTAGGTTGGGCTATTTTGGGTTATGTCAGGTTGTGTTGGGATATGTTGGGTTATTTTATGTTGTGTTGGGTTATTGTGGGGTATTTTGGGTTACTTCGGGTTTTGTTGGTTTATTTTGGGTAACTTTGGGTTATGTTTGGTTATTTTGGGTTATGTTGGGTTATGTTAGGTTATGTTGGGTTATGTTGGGCTATTTTGGGTTATGTCAGGTTTTGTTGGGTTATGTTAGGTTATGCTGGGCTATTTTGGGTTATCTCAGGTTGTGTTGGGATATGTTGGGTTATTTTATGTTGTGTTGGGTTATTGTGGGGTATTTTGGGTTACTTCGGGTTTTGTTGGTTTATTTTGGGTAACTTTGGGTTATGTTGGGTAATGTTTGCTTTATGTTCGGTTACGTTAGGTTATGTTGGGTTATGTTGGGCTATTTTGGGTTATGACAGGTTTTGATGGGTTATGTTGGTTTATGTTGGGTTATTTTAGGTTATTTTGGATAATTTTGGGTAACTTTAGGTTATTTTGGGTTATGTTTGGCTATTTTGGGTTCTGTTAGGTCATGTTAGGATATGTTAGGTTATTTTGGGTTATGTTGGGTAATGTTTCCTTTATGTACGGTTATGTTGGGTTATGTTGGATTATGTTGGGTTGTGTTGGGTTATTTTGGGTAATTCTGGGTTATGTTGGGTTTGTTGGGTTATGTTAGGTTATGTTGGACTATGTTGGGCTATTTTGGATTATTTTGGGTTATGTCAGGTTTGTTGGGTTATGTTAGCTTATAGTTGTTCATTTTGGGCTATGTTGGGTTTTGTTGGGTAAC
>JARPMR010000113.1:0-27826 GCA_029955525.1 Oeneis ivallda | reverse complement strand
ACTCCATTAAAAATTTCAGCCAAATCGGATCATTCGCTGTAGCGTGGAAGAGTAACAAAAATACATCGATCTATCCTCACAATCTTTAGCTAAGTAGTAGTAGTTCGAAGAGCTGATGGTCGTTGGGGTCCTAAGTGCTGGAGTAGCGACCCCGCACCGGGAAGCGCAGTGTTGGCAGGCCCCTAACTAGGTAGGACCGATGATATCCTGTGGACGTCCATGCAAGAATGCAAGAGACCTTTGGCCAGCTGTGGACGTCTATTGATTGATAAAGAAGAAGAAGAAGAAATATGTAGTAAGTAAGTAGTATGAGTATTTATTAAGTACCTAAGTAGTATATTTAATCTATAACAAGTTGTATTTAATAATATATGGTGCTGTTTATGAACACTATGACAAAAATAAAATAAAATTATGATGTACTCTCTCTCTCTCTACGTAATAAAATCTTCACAGCATCTCTGCACATTAACTGGCTTGTAAAGATGTATTGTGAGTCTCAAGAAACTCTTCATTACGCGAGTTATATTGTAAAATATGGTTGGTATAATATGTAAGAGTTTACCCAAAGAGCACAAAAAGTCTCAAGGTAACACTGATAAGTCAATTTTGAAGTGAACACTTCTTTAGGCGCGTTGAGCACTTTTTTGGGTGAGCAAAAAACATGGGTTTCACGTCATCGTCACCTTCACAATCGTCACCTGGAGATTTCAGTAATTTAGAATTTTAGAAGTTCCAAAGCAACCTTGTACCTACAGCGCAGCGGGCAAGCAGCCGCCTTCCTTACCGTTTAATGTATTATGTCGCAGGTTCGAATCTCACTCATGAAATCGTAACAGTGCGCTTTTCTTATTTGTTTTTAATTATGTATTAGCAAATCTAGTTTTCACTTCTATCGGCACTCGGCAGTCCCTATGACTGCGAATTTTTAAGCTACTGCATCGCTTTTATCGCGGGCTTTGAGCGCGGCGACCGAATCAAGAAATTCCGTAACGAAAATAAACCTAACACAAGCTGTGCATCGTCTAACGTCGTTTCAGTTCGGCAGACTTCGGCACGGTGTTTGTGTGCGTGCGACTAGAAAATGCTATGCAATAGCTTTACTGCGGCAGTCCCCGAGTGCCACACGTATTTTTTTATTATTCAAGATCTAAAACTAAGCCGATGTCGAGTTATCTCTTTATCATCAATGCTTTACCGCAAAGAAATGATGAACTTACTTATAAGCGTGTAATCATACTAAAGAACTTTTGATTCAAGACTCTCTGCCGCCTATCGCCTTCCTGGTCACACTCTCCACAACTTTGCCGAGACAGAATGAGACAGATCATAAATTCAATAACACGAAGAGTAATATGGGTAAGCAAAAGTAATTGTTTCGAAAATTATGACCTTTCAAATTAAGTTTTAGTTTTTGTTAAGTAACTAAGAAAATTTAAAAACAACCACGTGAGTAAATCCTTACTAATTATAAATACAAAAGTGTGTTTGTTTGTCGGTTTTTAGTATGTCTTTCACTCACACCGCAACAAAGCTTTGGATCGATGTGATTTTTTGCAATGGGATTATTGCGGAAAAACAAAGGCATCCTGGGAATTTTTTGCTAGGTTAATATTACAGTCAAAAGCAAGTAAACTCTGTAAAAATCATGGGTACAAATTGGTGTTCTGTAAGTTCGGTTTAGGGACGATAGTTTTACGTGATAACGTCATAAAGAAACATTGACGATGCCTGGCGGGCGGCACAAGCCAACGCTTGGGCCGATCGTGCCTCTCTATCGCTTGTTCCTCGCTCTCGCTTGCATCCTCAGGCTCAGGCGGAACGTGACACTTTTTCGTGCTTGCAGTCGTTGTTCATCGATTTATAAGACGTTATTACATCATAAGGTGATAGAGAGTAACCAAATCCTTAAATCGAAAGCTTAGAACAATTCCTTGAGATCCTGCAGAAAATTGTTGTAAGTCATTTTTTAGGGTTCCGTACCCAAAGGGTACCAACGGGACCCTATTACTAAGCCTACGCTGTCCGTCCGTCCGTCCGTCCGTCCGTCCGTCCGTCCGTCCGTCTGTCAGAGGGCTGTATCTCGTAAACCATAATAGATAGACAAATGAAATTTTCACATATTATGTATTTCTATTGCCGCTATAACAACAAATAATAAAAATTAAATTAAATTAAAAAAATTAAATTAAAAATTTCCGTGGGTACATGGAAATATTTTTATTTAATTTTTTTTAACGGAACCCTAAAAGAGCGAGGCCCGACTCGCACTTGACCGATTTTTTCAGCGACACAATATTGCTATCGCTTATAGCTTGCACCAAAACGTATAACGTATAAGGCGTGTACCGACAGCAAAACAGGAACACTACACGCTTTGAACGCCTTCATTACGACGTAAATACGAGTAATATACCGGAGCATATTCCACGCATCATAGGTACTGCTCGCAAAATAAGCGTGTTCATACTTAAGAACTTTTGATTCAAGACTCTCTGTCGCCTATCGCCTTCCTGCTCACACTCTCTACAACTTTGCTGTGACAGAACGTGACAGATCGTGAATTTAATAACACGTAGAGTAAATTTTTTCTAAAGCTATTTTGGCACTTTTGCACTGATTCACGAGCACGACTTTAATGTTAATTGAGCTTAATTAATTCAGAGCAATATTTAGATATCCTACTGTGGGAATTTGCTTCAGTTAAAACAAGCTAATTGCATGGGTATACTTGAGGACCTGGAGAGCGACGTAGGCTACTTTTTATCCCGGAAAATCGAAGAGATCCCGAGGGATTTTAAAAACTAAATCCACGCGGACGAAGTCGCGGGCATCAGCTAGTATAATATAATCTTCTATGACATTATCTTGTGGGCAGCTAATGCAAAGCCGATGTCTTCGATTATGTGTTTGTTTAAATTCTTGTTATGGCAATTAATCTACGAATTAAATTGAAAGTAGGTAGGTATATACAAAGATGACACAAATAAACGAGTGACCTAAACTTACACGTAATAAAGATTATGTCCAACAAAACGGCAACTGAAAAAGCTACGTACTTAATGTAATTTCGTCGTATATAATTATAATTATAATATACAAAATTTCTTTTAAAAAACCGAGTTCAAACGCCACTACAAAGTATAAAATAATTTTAGTTACAGGTATGTTGAAGTTGGGCGGGCCTAAATAGAAACGATGAAATCGATGCGAAACGCTAGCCCGACTTCAACATACCTGCAGTAAAAACTAAAATTATCTTATACTTTATAGTGGCGTTTGAAGTCGGTTTTTTTTAAAACAATTTTTGTATATTATAAGTCTGACGAAATTACATTCTTAATAGGATCAAATATTTATTATTTACTAGCGATTCATTGAGGAGTTCCGTCCTCCATCACCGAAAATATTCATCAGATCTTCACCAAAAAATGGGACCAACCTTTCCAATAAAAAAGAATATTGAAATCGGTTCAGATCTGACGGGGTTATAGAGTAACATCGACAAAAATTAAGTGGCACTCGGGGACTGCCGCGGTAAAGCTATTGCATAGCATTTTTTATCAACTTATGCAATTATAATATTTATGCAATATTTTTTTGGCATAATAAAAATTATTCAAAAAATAATTCAAAAACAAACAAACAAGAAAAGCGCACCGTCACTACTTCACGAGTGAGATTCGAACCTGTGACATTTAAAGAAAGCGGCCGCTCGCCCACTGCGCCAAACAGAGCTGAAAATGTTGAATGCTAACTGAACGATGGTGTTAGGTTTATTTTCGTCACGGAATTTCTTGATCGGTCGCCGCGCTCAAACTGTTAATTGTCCTAGTTCAAAGCCCGCGATAAAAGCTATGCAATAGCTTAAAAATGTGTCGAATTGTTAACCTCCTCCTTTCTTCTTCTTCTTCTTCTGGGCTGGTTTCCACACGTAAACCGTGATGGTCTGTTGTGTGTGACCAATCCTGGTAGTGTTATTGCTCCAACCATCCCAGATCTCTCCAGAAGCCTAGCAGGCCGCCCAGGTTGCCAAGGACTTCTTGAAGTGAAACTGGAGATCCGAGGTGGTTCTTGCGTTGTTCTTCCACGCCCGTGCATGACAAGAGCACGTGCGTGGGCGTTTCATCTGCCTCCATGCAGGCCCTGCACAGAGGACTGTCGGTGACACCTATAATAAAAAGGTGTTTGTTTAGTGGGCTGTGCCCCGTTATGATTCCACCACCTTCCTGAGTTCCTCCTCCTTTGTTAAAGTCAGTTAAAAAGACCGCAACTGAACAAGTAACCTACGCAATTTAATTTCGTCGGACTTAAAAGAAACCCCGACAACATTGACACAAGTCCGCCCGCCCAGCGATAACCGTCGCGCAAATTCCTTTCATCACAAGTTTATAAAGTGGAGCAAACAGTCCCAGCACTTAAGTTCTGAGCTATAAATATTGGAAATCTGTTTCCATGGTGACGGCGCGTAAAGCTACGTCTAGGCTAGCCGAGCCGAGCACGGGTGAAGAGAATTACGAACAAATTTTGTGTAACCTATGGGGCTAATACGCGCGCTTTGAGAAAACTTTGTTTATCCATTTACTCGTGTCCCTGCGGGATCGAATCAGAAATAAGAGGATCCGTAGGAGAACCAAAGTCACCGACATAGCTCAGCGAGTCGCGAAACTGAAGTGGAAATGGGCGGGGCACATAGTTCGAAGAACTGATGGTCGTTGGGGTCCCAAGGTGCTGGAGTGGCGACCCCGCATTGGGAAGCGCAGTGTTGGCAGCCCCCCACCAGGTGGACCGACGACATCAAACGAGTCGCAGGGAGCGGCTGGATTCAGGCGGCGCAAGACCGAGCCCTGTGGAAGTCCATACAAGAGACCTTTGTCCAGCAGTGGACGTCTATCGGTTGATAAAGAAGAAGAACAAGATTTACTCGTGAATCAGCACACCAAGACCAGAGCAGCGCAGAGTATTTTTTGAGAACACTGAAAAATTAATCTTACGACTATTGCATACTTGAATGTACAAAATTGAATGTACCTCAAAACGCGACGCTCGACCATACTGATATTTTGAAGTACATTCAATTTTGCACTGTATAAAATTTTTCTAATTTTTCAGATGGTAGACTCATCGACGATTCAAAAGCACTTGTAAAAAAGTTTATTTGTATAAAAAACATCTCTATTCTATTATATTCTATTCTATTCAGCGTTCTCAAAAAATGCTCTGCAGTGCTCTGCTCTTGGCAGGCAAGTACGTGTCTTCGTGTAAGCTGAGATATAAAGAGCGTACTCTACCTTAGCTTTCACTTAATCTATCTCAGTAATATCTTTAAATGAGCAATTCATGTTTATAATATATAATCTGAATCTCGGAAACGGCTCCAACGATTTTCATGAAATTTAGTATGCAAGGGGTTTCGGGGGCGATAAATCGATCTAGCAAGGTTTCATTTTTAGAAAACGCCGTTTTATCCATGTTTTCAGGCAATGAAAAACCCCCTACAATATCATTAGAATACGAAGGTAAATTTCGCCGGTAACTGTAAAATCCCAGTAGCTCGGTTAGGTTATGGGGCGGCCCCGAAACCAGAAGATCCTGGTTCGAGTCCAGACGATTATTTTTCCCCATATATAATTTTCAAAAAAGACGATATACCAAAGAAGTGGTAAGTACCGTGGGGGATCTGCGTTTTCCGGTGCGGGGTCGCCACTCCAGCACCTTGGGACCCCAACGACTATCAGCTCTTCGAACTTTGTGCTCCGCCCATTTCCACTTCAGTTTCGCGACTCGCTGAGCTATGTCGGTGACTTTGGTTCTCCTACGTTTAATAGGTATGTCCTGAAATTTCTCGCACTCGTAAAACAAATTCACTTAGGAAGAATTTTCACTCGTACTAACTCGAGTACGTCTCTCGCCGAGGGTCGTACGTCGTGATTCTAGTCGTCTGTAGTCGTATCTATTTTTTCTATTGTGACAACATTTAAAAAAATATAGGTACAGTCCGATTCAAACTTTATGACTTCTCGGACTTCGTGCGTTTCTATGCGCAGATTTCAATAATCGGTACCAGCCAATCAGCGGCGCGCGGGAGGCGGCGAACCTGCGCGAACCTACACTCGCGGCTAACATCCGTGTGGACATAAAGTTTGAATCGAACTGTATAAGAATAATTATGAATAGAAAAAATGTATTAATAACATAAAAAAACATTAGAGTTCCATGATTTACTTTAGATCTAAACTTCATAATATAAATATACATCGTGTACTGAAAGTCCGAAAAACTACTGCAGGGTACCTTTGTACCTTTCATATAGAACTCTTCAGCACAAGCATTGGACTCGAAGCCCTTATAGTTTTTGATTAAACCACACTGAAAGTTTTCACCAATAACAATCTTAGCACAACCCTAGAAAACATAACGCGTCGTTATACCTACTACCGCGCGCCGCGCGCCGCGCGCGTTGTAACCTATTCACGGTTAAACATAGGGTTGTCACAAGTAAGCGCATTAATATCAATTGAATAAGTTTGTATGATAAAAAAAATATGCTTATTTCTATTCAATATTTTTATAGATGATTCTTTATTAGCTACACACACGTACCCTGCAGTCATTTTTCAGACTTTCAGTACGTTGTATAATAACTAGATGATGCCCGCGACAGCGTCCGCGTGGATTAAAGTTTTTGTCATTCCCGCGGGAATTCTTTATTTTTCCGGAATAAAATGTAGCCTATGTGTTAATCCTGGGTATGATCTATCTCCATTCCAAATTTCAGGAAAATCGGTTCATTCGTTGTGGCGTGAAAGAGTCACAAACAAACATCCATCCTCACAAACTGTCATTTACAATATTAAATAGGATTAGTGATGTAGGATCACTCCTATTCTGGACGTGAGAGAAACACCAACTTCACATTCTCATACTTTATTTAATTGCAATATTGCCCATCTGGCTTAAGTACTTTCACCGCGCCTAGCGTCCACTCAACTCACAGAAAGACTGCCCGTTTCGACGAGGTACACTGGTATTTATAATATGTTGACAGGTCACGTGGTTAAGGTATATTGACACTGTATATTGACGATCATGACAGTAGTATAATGACATACTCATATTAGCAACTATTTATCGAATGTTGACGGAAATGGACGACTAAAATGCAGTATTGTTTTTATAAAATACACTTAAAATCACATTCTACCCCCACAAATACAACGTAATTAATAATAATAAAATTCATAAGGAAAAAAATAATCGTCTGGACTCGAACCAGGGTCTTCTGGTTTCGGGACCGCCGATTTCCTAACTAAGCTACTGGGACTTTATAGTGAATGGCGAAATTTACCTTCGTATTCTAATGATATTGTAGGGGGTTTTTCATTGCCTGAAAACATGGATAAAATGACGTTTTCTAAAAATGAAACCTTGCTAGATCGATTTATCGCCCCCGAAACCCCCTACATAGATTCCGGAGATTCAGATATACGAGCAATTCTTGTATATATATAATATGTATATATACACAAGAATGCTCGTTTAAAGGTATTAGATAGATAGATTCTGTATTATACTTTTCAATCAGCAAACGTGTAAAATTAATAATTATCGTTCGAAGTCTCAATGCGTGTAAGTTTCTATTTTTGTGCGAAAATAATATCCGATTGTCATTAGGGAGAGACCTTTAATGTTTCGGATGATTCGACATTCTTTTGCTACACTGATTTATTGCGATCGGAAAACATCGAAACTTGCGGTGTTGTAAACAAAATGTTTGCCTATTTTGTGTGTTTTACTTTACTATTTACTTATGTACCAAGTATTTAAATGTAAATTATTATATCATATGAAAAGTACGCGCGTATAAGACAAGTTTTCTCTACTGTAGAGATTTATTCCATACCTTCTTAAAAAGAAAGGGTTCCTGAGGGATTTTTAAAAACCTTACTTCCACGCGGATAAGTCGCAGGCAAATGCTGGTTTTCAACCGACTTCAAAAAAAGGAGGTGGTTCTCAATACGCGTATTTTTTTTAAATAAATCAAATCAAAATTTTGACCTGTGAACACTACTAGTGCTACCCGTGCGAAGCTATGGCAGATTGTCAGTAGGTAGATAGATAGATAAATAGATAAATTCTTTATTGCTACACACTTAAATAATATTTAAAATTAAATTTAAACAAAGAAAAAAAACTTGAGAGGTGTCAAGGGACACCCGGATGGAACGTAGTTCCTTTCGATTACATTGTGTTCGTTATTTTCGCGGTACAACATTGAGTCTCCGTGGCCTAGTGGCTCCGGCAGTCGCCTAAGAAAATTCAGTCTGTCGAGCTGGGATTCGAACCATCGACTGTGAACTGTTAGGCGACTGCCGGAGCCACTAGGCTACGGAGACTCAATGTTGTACCGCGAAAATAACGAACACAATGCAAAATTCAAATTCAACAAAAAAGTGTCGGTTTTAAAAATGTGTAGTGTGTCGGTTCCTTAATTTTTTCCGTCTAGCCCCCTTCCGTACCGCGCGATAAGGAACTTACGTTCCAAAAATAAAGTACGCAAAGGCGTAATATGATTAACTTTAATAAGCGAGCTTTATGCGATCTCCTCCAGGCAAACTAAATTTAAAGGAATCTTATTGTAGTTACATATTAAGTTATTATTATACGGTTTAGAAGGAATAACTAAAAGAGAAAGAGTGATTTTCGTCGACGGTGGAGCATCAAAATGGCTGTATGATTGAACGCCGGGATTTGCGAGACGAATGCGCAGGGCTCCGTATGAAAATAATGATGCCGATTTAGCCAGGTATATGTTTTCATTATTTGCTGTGCTCTGTCATTTTTATTGTGTTTACCAAGCTCCCTGTTGTAAGGTTGCTGTGTGGCTGTGACCTTGTTACATCGGTCATCGTATATTTACCGATTGCATTGCTTGTCATTTGGAACGTAGTTCTTTCTCGCGCGGTTCGGAAGGGGGCTAGACGGAAAAAATTAAGACAATTGAACCGACACTCGACACTGATCGACACTTTTTTGAAACCGACACTTTTTTGAATGTGAATTTGGCATTGATGTGTTCGGTTTTTTCGCGGTACAATATTGGGTCTCCGTAGCCTTGTGGCTTGTGCAGTCGCCTAACAGTTAAAAGTCGATGGTTCGAATCCCAGCTCGACAGACCGAATTTTCTATTTTCAATTTTATTTTAAATAATTTCTACATGTGGAATTTTCACTAATTTTTTATAACTTACACATGTAGAAATTGTTTAAAATAAAATTGAAAATGGAAAATTCGGTCTGTCGAGCTGGGATTCGAACCATCGACCTTTGGCTGTTAGGCGACTGCAGAAGCCACAAGACTACGGAGGCCCATTATTGTACCGCGAAAATACCGAACACATCAATGCCAAATTAATTAATCGAAAGGAACTACGTTCCATCTGGGTGTCCCTTGACACCTCTCAAGTTTTTTTTACAAGCTTTTATTTAACTTGCAATGTATGTATGTATGCTTAGGTCAAATCGTGCAAGATGAATTAGAACCACTTTCCAGTTTCCGATTGAGCTGAAATTTTGCATGTATGAGTAAATAGGATGACAATGCAATATTATTGTAATATTGAGCAGATCTGATGGAGCTGGAAGATGGATATCGGAGCTCTGCAATAAAACGACTTAACCCCATTGAATTTGGACTCGTTTGATTCGTCTTAACATGTGTTCGGGTTCTAGATGATATTTAGGGTCTGATGATGAAGCCGGAAGGAAAGCTAGACCCCGTTTAATGGAACCCAAAGTATTTAACCAACAAAAATTAAATCTTATCCGAGCGTTTTGTTATTTTGGCAGATTTTAAATACAAAAACTGTCAGGACGCCAAGACAAGTTAAAAAGAAAAATAATGACAGCATTATTTTTAAACAGCTATTTATAGAAAATATTCATTAAATTTATCAGTCAACAGTTAATTAACATTTTTTTTTAATTAGAAAATATTTCAACAACAAATAAAAAAAAAGATAAAATAGAATCTCCGATACAAAGAATACTCCAGCCGTAATTGGCCAAATACTCAAAAACAAGAATTCAAGTGTACTTAAAGAAAGTCTTAAAGAAAAATACGACAGTATTTGCGAAGAAGTTTTATAGTAGGACTTAATTAGTAAAAGATCACTGCTTCGCAATAAGTTCAGAGGACTTAATAAATGATTAATTAAAAGCACTGTTTCAAACACAGATGAACGATTCTTTTACATCTGTTAATCTTAAAGAATCGTGCTAAGTTCGAAGAGGCATTGACAAAGTATTAATAAGAAGTAACGAGCTTTGAATTGGGTTTTAAAGAATTCATTTGTCTTCTTTTCTTAATCTGAAAGGTCAACTGTTCAATCTTTGCACTATCCCTTTGCACTATTATCGTACCCACCCCTAATGCAAACTTTATTAGGGGAGAGGAGAATATTAGTTTAGTATAGCCAGCCCAGGCGCATTCCGCATTTTTTTTAAAGAATATTTTCAGCCAAGTCGAAGTTGACTAATATTCTCCTCTCCTCTCCAAATAAGCGGAAAGCTTGTGTTAGGAGTGGGTACGACAATAGTGCAACGGGTGGGATTCGAACCTGCGACCTTTCAGTTTTCAGTCCGCACCTTTAACTGTTGGGCTATTGAGGCTTTTAAGGCTTTTATTCGAGGCTTTTTTTTTGAGTTGCAAGTACCCGGCCGTCGTCTCGTCCAGACGGGTCGATACAATGGGTTAACGTAGTGCGAAGGGTCACGCGATAGAAAGAGAGGCAACTTCTAGGTGAATATGACTGTAGGTAAAGTTGTTGCGTTAGCGCTGTGCGACGTACGCTTAGTACAAGATTTGATAGTTAACTATAAATGTCAACTATGACATTTCCATCAAAATAAAATAAATCATAACAGTATTGAGTTAGAGCTCAATTTTGTGTATGTATTCTTACACGCTTACGTAACGAAAACGCTCCAAATTAAAATCGTCTGTATTGAATTTTTGACTTTAAGTCCATAACATTATGGTTCATTTACTTTGATGTTAATGTCTTAGTTTACTATTACGATCAAACGAATAATAACTCGGACTAACCGCGCTGAATTGCGCTTTATTGTGTGGGTAGCAAGTCACTATTTATTTTTAATGATTTTGCGGAGTGAATCTTTTGTACCTGTACTATTACGTATCGTGTGGTATGGCTAGTATAAATCTTTTTTAAAAACCTTACTAATTTATAAATGCGAATGTGTGTTTGTTTGTTAGTTTGCCCTTCAATCACGCAGCGAGCAACCGATCAACGTAACCTTTTGGCATAGGCATAGTTGGGGAGTTGCAGAGTGACTTTATTTATATGCTGCCTTTTATGCCGGAGAAACAGAAGATCCCGCGGGATTTTGAAAACCTAACTCCAAACGGATTAAGTCGTGGGTAAAAGCTAGTATAGTGATGAGAGGAAGTAGTATAGTGAGGAGAGGATACATTTATGTAAAACTAGATGATGCCCACGACTGCGTCCGCATGGATTAAGGTTCTTTTAATTTCCGAGGGAACTCTTTTAATTTTTCGAGATGAAATATAGCCTATGTATTATTTATGGGTACTTACTCCATTAAAAATTTCAGCCAAATCGGATCATTCGCTGTAGCGTGGAAGAGTAACAAAAATACATCGATCTATCCTCACAATCTTTAGCTAAGTAGTAGTAGTTCGAAGAGCTGATGGTCGTTGGGGTCCTAAGTGCTGGAGTAGCGACCCCGCACCGGGAAGCGCAGTGTTGGCAGGCCCCTAACTAGGTAGGACCGATGATATCCTGTGGACGTCCATGCAAGAATGCAAGAGACCTTTGGCCAGCTGTGGACGTCTATTGATTGATAAAGAAGAAGAAGAAGAAATATGTAGTAAGTAAGTAGTATGAGTATTTATTAAGTACCTAAGTAGTATATTTAATCTATAACAAGTTGTATTTAATAATATATGGTGCTGTTTATGAACACTATGACAAAAATAAAATAAAATTATGATGTACTCTCTCTCTCTCTACGTAATAAAATCTTCACAGCATCTCTGCACATTAACTGGCTTGTAAAGATGTATTGTGAGTCTCAAGAAACTCTTCATTACGCGAGTTATATTGTAAAATATGGTTGGTATAATATGTAAGAGTTTACCCAAAGAGCACAAAAAGTCTCAAGGTAACACTGATAAGTCAATTTTGAAGTGAACACTTCTTTAGGCGCGTTGAGCACTTTTTTGGGTGAGCAAAAAACATGGGTTTCACGTCATCGTCACCTTCACAATCGTCACCTGGAGATTTCAGTAATTTAGAATTTTAGAAGTTCCAAAGCAACCTTGTACCTACAGCGCAGCGGGCAAGCAGCCGCCTTCCTTACCGTTTAATGTATTATGTCGCAGGTTCGAATCTCACTCATGAAATCGTAACAGTGCGCTTTTCTTATTTGTTTTTAATTATGTATTAGCAAATCTAGTTTTCACTTCTATCGGCACTCGGCAGTCCCTATGACTGCGAATTTTTAAGCTACTGCATCGCTTTTATCGCGGGCTTTGAGCGCGGCGACCGAATCAAGAAATTCCGTAACGAAAATAAACCTAACACAAGCTGTGCATCGTCTAACGTCGTTTCAGTTCGGCAGACTTCGGCACGGTGTTTGTGTGCGTGCGACTAGAAAATGCTATGCAATAGCTTTACTGCGGCAGTCCCCGAGTGCCACACGTATTTTTTTATTATTCAAGATCTAAAACTAAGCCGATGTCGAGTTATCTCTTTATCATCAATGCTTTACCGCAAAGAAATGATGAACTTACTTATAAGCGTGTAATCATACTAAAGAACTTTTGATTCAAGACTCTCTGCCGCCTATCGCCTTCCTGGTCACACTCTCCACAACTTTGCCGAGACAGAATGAGACAGATCATAAATTCAATAACACGAAGAGTAATATGGGTAAGCAAAAGTAATTGTTTCGAAAATTATGACCTTTCAAATTAAGTTTTAGTTTTTGTTAAGTAACTAAGAAAATTTAAAAACAACCACGTGAGTAAATCCTTACTAATTATAAATACAAAAGTGTGTTTGTTTGTCGGTTTTTAGTATGTCTTTCACTCACACCGCAACAAAGCTTTGGATCGATGTGATTTTTTGCAATGGGATTATTGCGGAAAAACAAAGGCATCCTGGGAATTTTTTGCTAGGTTAATATTACAGTCAAAAGCAAGTAAACTCTGTAAAAATCATGGGTACAAATTGGTGTTCTGTAAGTTCGGTTTAGGGACGATAGTTTTACGTGATAACGTCATAAAGAAACATTGACGATGCCTGGCGGGCGGCACAAGCCAACGCTTGGGCCGATCGTGCCTCTCTATCGCTTGTTCCTCGCTCTCGCTTGCATCCTCAGGCTCAGGCGGAACGTGACACTTTTTCGTGCTTGCAGTCGTTGTTCATCGATTTATAAGACGTTATTACATCATAAGGTGATAGAGAGTAACCAAATCCTTAAATCGAAAGCTTAGAACAATTCCTTGAGATCCTGCAGAAAATTGTTGTAAGTCATTTTTTAGGGTTCCGTACCCAAAGGGTACCAACGGGACCCTATTACTAAGCCTACGCTGTCCGTCCGTCCGTCCGTCCGTCCGTCCGTCCGTCCGTCCGTCTGTCAGAGGGCTGTATCTCGTAAACCATAATAGATAGACAAATGAAATTTTCACATATTATGTATTTCTATTGCCGCTATAACAACAAATAATAAAAATTAAATTAAATTAAAAAAATTAAATTAAAAATTTCCGTGGGTACATGGAAATATTTTTATTTAATTTTTTTTAACGGAACCCTAAAACAGCGAGGCCCGACTCGCACTTGACCGATTTTTTCAGCGACACAATATTGCTATCGCTTATAGCTTGCACCAAAACGTATAACGTATAAGGCGTGTACCGACAGCAAAACAGGAACACTACACGCTTTGAACGCCTTCATTACGACGTAAATACGAGTAATATACCGGAGCATATTCCACGCATCATAGGTACTGCTCGCAAAATAAGCGTGTTCATACTTAAGAACTTTTGATTCAAGACTCTCTGTCGCCTATCGCCTTCCTGCTCACACTCTCTACAACTTTGCTGTGACAGAACGTGACAGATCGTGAATTTAATAACACGTAGAGTAAATTTTTTCTAAAGCTATTTTGGCACTTTTGCACTGATTCACGAGCACGACTTTAATGTTAATTGAGCTTAATTAATTCAGAGCAATATTTAGATATCCTACTGTGGGAATTTGCTTCAGTTAAAACAAGCTAATTGCATGGGTATACTTGAGGACCTGGAGAGCGACGTAGGCTACTTTTTATCCCGGAAAATCGAAGAGATCCCGAGGGATTTTAAAAACTAAATCCACGCGGACGAAGTCGCGGGCATCAGCTAGTATAATATAATCTTCTATGACATTATCTTGTGGGCAGCTAATGCAAAGCCGATGTCTTCGATTATGTGTTTGTTTAAATTCTTGTTATGGCAATTAATCTACGAATTAAATTGAAAGTAGGTAGGTATATACAAAGATGACACAAATAAACGAGTGACCTAAACTTACACGTAATAAAGATTATGTCCAACAAAACGGCAACTGAAAAAGCTACGTACTTAATGTAATTTCGTCGTATATAATTATAATTCTTCTTCTTCTTCTTCTTCTTCTTTATCAACCGATAGACGTCCACTGCTGGACAAAGGTCTCTTGCATGGACTTCCACAGGCCTCGGTCTTGCGCCGCCTGAATCCAGCGGCTCCCTGCGACTCGTTTGATGTCGTCGGTCCAGCTGGTGGGGGGTCTGCCAACACTGCGCTTCCCGGTGCGGGGTCGCCACTCCAGCACCTTGGGAATTATAATTATAATATACAAAATTTCTTTTAAAAAACCGAGTTCAAACGCCACTACAAAGTATAAAATAATTTTAGTTACAGGTATGTTGAAGTTGGGCGGGCCTAAATAGAAACGATGAAATCGATGCGAAACGCTAGCCCGACTTCAACATACCTGCAGTAAAAACTAAAATTATCTTATACTTTATAGTGGCGTTTGAAGTCGGTTTTTTTTAAAACAATTTTTGTATATTATAAGTCTGACGAAATTACATTCTTAATAGGATCAAATATTTATTATTTACTAGCGATTCATTGAGGAGTTCCGTCCTCCATCACCGAAAATATTCATCAGATCTTCACCAAAAAATGGGACCAACCTTTCCAATAAAAAAGAATATTGAAATCGGTTCAGATCTGACGGGGTTATAGAGTAACATCGACAAAAATTAAGTGGCACTCGGGGACTGCCGCGGTAAAGCTATTGCATAGCATTTTTTATCAACTTATGCAATTATAATATTTATGCAATATTTTTTTGGCATAATAAAAATTATTCAAAAAATAATTCAAAAACAAACAAACAAGAAAAGCGCACCGTCACTACTTCACGAGTGAGATTCGAACCTGTGACATTTAAAGAAAGCGGCCGCTCGCCCACTGCGCCAAACAGAGCTGAAAATGTTGAATGCTAACTGAACGATGGTGTTAGGTTTATTTTCGTCACGGAATTTCTTGATCGGTCGCCGCGCTCAAACTGTTAATTGTCCTAGTTCAAAGCCCGCGATAAAAGCTATGCAATAGCTTAAAAATGTGTCGAATTGTTAACCTCCTCCTTTCTTCTTCTTCTTCTTCTGGGCTGGTTTCCACACGTAAACCGTGATGGTCTGTTGTGTGTGACCAATCCTGGTAGTGTTATTGCTCCAACCATCCCAGATCTCTCCAGAAGCCTAGCAGGCCGCCCAGGTTGCCAAGGACTTCTTGAAGTGAAACTGGAGATCCGAGGTGGTTCTTGCGTTGTTCTTCCACGCCCGTGCATGACAAGAGCACGTGCGTGGGCGTTTCATCTGCCTCCATGCAGGCCCTGCACAGAGGACTGTCGGTGACACCTATAATAAAAAGGTGTTTGTTTAGTGGGCTGTGCCCCGTTATGATTCCACCACCTTCCTGAGTTCCTCCTCCTTTGTTAAAGTCAGTTAAAAAGACCGCAACTGAACAAGTAACCTACGCAATTTAATTTCGTCGGACTTAAAAGAAACCCCGACAACATTGACACAAGTCCGCCCGCCCAGCGATAACCGTCGCGCAAATTCCTTTCATCACAAGTTTATAAAGTGGAGCAAACAGTCCCAGCACTTAAGTTCTGAGCTATAAATATTGGAAATCTGTTTCCATGGTGACGGCGCGTAAAGCTACGTCTAGGCTAGCCGAGCCGAGCACGGGTGAAGAGAATTACGAACAAATTTTGTGTAACCTATGGGGCTAATACGCGCGCTTTGAGAAAACTTTGTTTATCCATTTACTCGTGTCCCTGCGGGATCGAATCAGAAATAAGAGGATCCGTAGGAGAACCAAAGTCACCGACATAGCTCAGCGAGTCGCGAAACTGAAGTGGAAATGGGCGGGGCACATAGTTCGAAGAACTGATGGTCGTTGGGGTCCCAAGGTGCTGGAGTGGCGACCCCGCATTGGGAAGCGCAGTGTTGGCAGCCCCCCACCAGGTGGACCGACGACATCAAACGAGTCGCAGGGAGCGGCTGGATTCAGGCGGCGCAAGACCGAGCCCTGTGGAAGTCCATACAAGAGACCTTTGTCCAGCAGTGGACGTCTATCGGTTGATAAAGAAGAAGAACAAGATTTACTCGTGAATCAGCACACCAAGACCAGAGCAGCGCAGAGTATTTTTTGAGAACACTGAAAAATTAATCTTACGACTATTGCATACTTGAATGTACAAAATTGAATGTACCTCAAAACGCGACGCTCGACCATACTGATATTTTGAAGTACATTCAATTTTGCACTGTATAAAATTTTTCTAATTTTTCAGATGGTAGACTCATCGACGATTCAAAAGCACTTGTAAAAAAGTTTATTTGTATAAAAAACATCTCTATTCTATTATATTCTATTCTATTCAGCGTTCTCAAAAAATGCTCTGCAGTGCTCTGCTCTTGGCAGGCAAGTACGTGTCTTCGTGTAAGCTGAGATATAAAGAGCGTACTCTACCTTAGCTTTCACTTAATCTATCTCAGTAATATCTTTAAATGAGCAATTCATGTTTATAATATATAATCTGAATCTCGGAAACGGCTCCAACGATTTTCATGAAATTTAGTATGCAAGGGGTTTCGGGGGCGATAAATCGATCTAGCAAGGTTTCATTTTTAGAAAACGCCGTTTTATCCATGTTTTCAGGCAATGAAAAACCCCCTACAATATCATTAGAATACGAAGGTAAATTTCGCCGGTAACTGTAAAATCCCAGTAGCTCGGTTAGGTTATGGGGCGGCCCCGAAACCAGAAGATCCTGGTTCGAGTCCAGACGATTATTTTTCCCCATATATAATTTTCAAAAAAGACGATATACCAAAGAAGTGGTAAGTACCGTGGGGGATCTGCGTTTTCCGGTGCGGGGTCGCCACTCCAGCACCTTGGGACCCCAACGACTATCAGCTCTTCGAACTTTGTGCTCCGCCCATTTCCACTTCAGTTTCGCGACTCGCTGAGCTATGTCGGTGACTTTGGTTCTCCTACGTTTAATAGGTATGTCCTGAAATTTCTCGCACTCGTAAAACAAATTCACTTAGGAAGAATTTTCACTCGTACTAACTCGAGTACGTCTCTCGCCGAGGGTCGTACGTCGTGATTCTAGTCGTCTGTAGTCGTATCTATTTTTTCTATTGTGACAACATTTAAAAAAATATAGGTACAGTCCGATTCAAACTTTATGACTTCTCGGACTTCGTGCGTTTCTATGCGCAGATTTCAATAATCGGTACCAGCCAATCAGCGGCGCGCGGGAGGCGGCGAACCTGCGCGAACCTACACTCGCGGCTAACATCCGTGTGGACATAAAGTTTGAATCGAACTGTATAAGAATAATTATGAATAGAAAAAATGTATTAATAACATAAAAAAACATTAGAGTTCCATGATTTACTTTAGATCTAAACTTCATAATATAAATATACATCGTGTACTGAAAGTCCGAAAAACTACTGCAGGGTACCTTTGTACCTTTCATATAGAACTCTTCAGCACAAGCATTGGACTCGAAGCCCTTATAGTTTTTGATTAAACCACACTGAAAGTTTTCACCAATAACAATCTTAGCACAACCCTAGAAAACATAACGCGTCGTTATACCTACTACCGCGCGCCGCGCGCCGCGCGCGTTGTAACCTATTCACGGTTAAACATAGGGTTGTCACAAGTAAGCGCATTAATATCAATTGAATAAGTTTGTATGATAAAAAAAATATGCTTATTTCTATTCAATATTTTTATAGATGATTCTTTATTAGCTACACACACGTACCCTGCAGTCATTTTTCAGACTTTCAGTACGTTGTATAATAACTAGATGATGCCCGCGACAGCGTCCGCGTGGATTAAAGTTTTTGTCATTCCCGCGGGAATTCTTTATTTTTCCGGAATAAAATGTAGCCTATGTGTTAATCCTGGGTATGATCTATCTCCATTCCAAATTTCAGGAAAATCGGTTCATTCGTTGTGGCGTGAAAGAGTCACAAACAAACATCCATCCTCACAAACTGTCATTTACAATATTAAATAGGATTAGTGATGTAGGATCACTCCTATTCTGGACGTGAGAGAAACACCAACTTCACATTCTCATACTTTATTTAATTGCAATATTGCCCATCTGGCTTAAGTACTTTCACCGCGCCTAGCGTCCACTCAACTCACAGAAAGACTGCCCGTTTCGACGAGGTACACTGGTATTTATAATATGTTGACAGGTCACGTGGTTAAGGTATATTGACACTGTATATTGACGATCATGACAGTAGTATAATGACATACTCATATTAGCAACTATTTATCGAATGTTGACGGAAATGGACGACTAAAATGCAGTATTGTTTTTATAAAATACACTTAAAATCACATTCTACCCCCACAAATACAACGTAATTAATAATAATAAAATTCATAAGGAAAAAAATAATCGTCTGGACTCGAACCAGGGTCTTCTGGTTTCGGGACCGCCGATTTCCTAACTAAGCTACTGGGACTTTATAGTGAATGGCGAAATTTACCTTCGTATTCTAATGATATTGTAGGGGGTTTTTCATTGCCTGAAAACATGGATAAAATGACGTTTTCTAAAAATGAAACCTTGCTAGATCGATTTATCGCCCCCGAAACCCCCTACATAGATTCCGGAGATTCAGATATACGAGCAATTCTTGTATATATATAATATGTATATATACACAAGAATGCTCGTTTAAAGGTATTAGATAGATAGATTCTGTATTATACTTTTCAATCAGCAAACGTGTAAAATTAATAATTATCGTTCGAAGTCTCAATGCGTGTAAGTTTCTATTTTTGTGCGAAAATAATATCCGATTGTCATTAGGGAGAGACCTTTAATGTTTCGGATGATTCGACATTCTTTTGCTACACTGATTTATTGCGATCGGAAAACATCGAAACTTGCGGTGTTGTAAACAAAATGTTTGCCTATTTTGTGTGTTTTACTTTACTATTTACTTATGTACCAAGTATTTAAATGTAAATTATTATATCATATGAAAAGTACGCGCGTATAAGACAAGTTTTCTCTACTGTAGAGATTTATTCCATACCTACTTAAAAAGAAAGGGTTCCTGAGGGATTTTTAAAAACCTTACTTCCACGCGGATAAGTCGCAGGCAAATGCTGGTTTTCAACCGACTTCAAAAAAAGGAGGTGGTTCTCAATACGCGTATTTTTTTTAAATAAATCAAATCAAAATTTTGACCTGTGAACACTACTAGTGCTACCCGTGCGAAGCTATGGCAGATTGTCAGTAGGTAGATAGATAGATAAATAGATAAATTCTTTATTGCTACACACTTAAATAATATTTAAAATTAAATTTAAACAAAGAAAAAAAACTTGAGAGGTGTCAAGGGACACCCGGATGGAACGTAGTTCCTTTCGATTACATTGTGTTCGTTATTTTCGCGGTACAACATTGAGTCTCCGTGGCCTAGTGGCTCCGGCAGTCGCCTAAGAAAATTCAGTCTGTCGAGCTGGGATTCGAACCATCGACTGTGAACTGTTAGGCGACTGCCGGAGCCACTAGGCTACGGAGACTCAATGTTGTACCGCGAAAATAACGAACACAATGCAAAATTCAAATTCAACAAAAAAGTGTCGGTTTTAAAAATGTGTAGTGTGTCGGTTCCTTAATTTTTTCCGTCTAGCCCCCTTCCGTACCGCGCGATAAGGAACTTACGTTCCAAAAATAAAGTACGCAAAGGCGTAATATGATTAACTTTAATAAGCGAGCTTTATGCGATCTCCTCCAGGCAAACTAAATTTAAAGGAATCTTATTGTAGTTACATATTAAGTTATTATTATACGGTTTAGAAGGAATAACTAAAAGAGAAAGAGTGATTTTCGTCGACGGTGGAGCATCAAAATGGCTGTATGATTGAACGCCGGGATTTGCGAGACGAATGCGCAGGGCTCCGTATGAAAATAATGATGCCGATTTAGCCAGGTATATGTTTTCATTATTTGCTGTGCTCTGTCATTTTTATTGTGTTTACCAAGCTCCCTGTTGTAAGGTTGCTGTGTGGCTGTGACCTTGTTACATCGGTCATCGTATATTTACCGATTGCATTGCTTGTCATTTGGAACGTAGTTCTTTCTCGCGCGGTTCGGAAGGGGGCTAGACGGAAAAAATTAAGACAATTGAACCGACACTCGACACTGATCGACACTTTTTTGAAACCGACACTTTTTTGAATGTGAATTTGGCATTGATGTGTTCGGTTTTTTCGCGGTACAATATTGGGTCTCCGTAGCCTTGTGGCTTGTGCAGTCGCCTAACAGTTAAAAGTCGATGGTTCGAATCCCAGCTCGACAGACCGAATTTTCTATTTTCAATTTTATTTTAAATAATTTCTACATGTGGAATTTTCACTAATTTTTTATAACTTACACATGTAGAAATTGTTTAAAATAAAATTGAAAATGGAAAATTCGGTCTGTCGAGCTGGGATTCGAACCATCGACCTTTGGCTGTTAGGCGACTGCAGAAGCCACAAGACTACGGAGGCCCATTATTGTACCGCGAAAATACCGAACACTTCAATGCCAAATTAATTAATCGAAAGGAACTACGTTCCATCTGGGTGTCCCTTGACACCTCTCAAGTTTTTTTTACAAGCTTTTATTTAACTTGCAATGTATGTATGTATGCTTAGGTCAAATCGTGCAAGATGAATTAGAACCACTTTCCAGTTTCCGATTGAGCTGAAATTTTGCATGTATGAGTAAATAGGATGACAATGCAATATTATTGTAATATTGAGCAGATCTGATGGAGCTGGAAGATGGATATCGGAGCTCTGCAATAAAACGACTTAACCCCATTGAATTTGGACTCGTTTGATTCGTCTTAACATGTGTTCGGGTTCTAGATGATATTTAGGGTCTGATGATGAAGCCGGAAGGAAAGCTAGACCCCGTTTAATGGAACCCAAAGTATTTAACCAACAAAAATTAAATCTTATCCGAGCGTTTTGTTATTTTGGCAGATTTTAAATACAAAAACTGTCAGGACGCCAAGACAAGTTAAAAAGAAAAATAATGACAGCATTATTTTTAAACAGCTATTTATAGAAAATATTCATTAAATTTATCAGTCAACAGTTAATTAACATTTTTTTTTAATTAGAAAATATTTCAACAACAAATAAAAAAAAAGATAAAATAGAATCTCCGATACAAAGAATACTCCAGCCGTAATTGGCCAAATACTCAAAAACAAGAATTCAAGTGTACTTAAAGAAAGTCTTAAAGAAAAATACGACAGTATTTGCGAAGAAGTTTTATAGTAGGACTTAATTAGTAAAAGATCACTGCTTCGCAATAAGTTCAGAGGACTTAATAAATGATTAATTAAAAGCACTGTTTCAAACACAGATGAACGATTCTTTTACATCTGTTAATCTTAAAGAATCGTGCTAAGTTCGAAGAGGCATTGACAAAGTATTAATAAGAAGTAACGAGCTTTGAATTGGGTTTTAAAGAATTCATTTGTCTTCTTTTCTTAATCTGAAAGGTCAACTGTTCAATCTTTGCACTATCCCTTTGCACTATTATCGTACCCACCCCTAATGCAAACTTTATTAGGGGAGAGGAGAATATTAGTTTAGTATAGCCAGCCCAGGCGCATTCCGCATTTTTTTTAAAGAATATTTTCAGCCAAGTCGAAGTTGACTAATATTCTCCTCTCCTCTCCAAATAAGCGGAAAGCTTGTGTTAGGAGTGGGTACGACAATAGTGCAACGGGTGGGATTCGAACCTGCGACCTTTCAGTTTTCAGTCCGCACCTTTAACTGTTGGGCTATTGAGGCTTTTAAGGCTTTTATTCGAGGCTTTTTTTTTGAGTTGCAAGTACCCGGCCGTCGTCTCGTCCAGACGGGTCGATACAATGGGTTAACGTAGTGCGAAGGGTCACGCGATAGAAAGAGAGGCAACTTCTAGGTGAATATGACTGTAGGTAAAGTTGTTGCGTTAGCGCTGTGCGACGTACGCTTAGTACAAGATTTGATAGTTAACTATAAATGTCAACTATGACATTTCCATCAAAATAAAATAAATCATAACAGTATTGAGTTAGAGCTCAATTTTGTGTATGTATTCTTACACGCTTACGTAACGAAAACGCTCCAAATTAAAATCGTCTGTATTGAATTTTTGACTTTAAGTCCATAACATTATGGTTCATTTACTTTGATGTTAATGTCTTAGTTTACTATTACGATCAAACGAATAATAACTCGGACTAACCGCGCTGAATTGCGCTTTATTGTGTGGGTAGCAAGTCACTATTTATTTTTAATGATTTTGCGGAGTGAATCTTTTGTACCTGTACTATTACGTATCGTGTGGTATGGCTAGTATAAATCTTTTTTAAAAACCTTACTAATTTATAAATGCGAATGTGTGTTTGTTTGTTAGTTTGCCCTTCAATCACGCAGCGAGCAACCGATCAACGTAACCTTTTGGCATAGGCATAGTTGGGGAGTTGCAGAGTGACTTTATTTATATGCTGCCTTTTATGCCGGAGAAACAGAAGATCCCGCGGGATTTTGAAAACCTAACTCCAAACGGATTAAGTCGTGGGTAAAAGCTAGTATAGTGATGAGAGGAAGTAGTATAGTGAGGAGAGGATACATTTATGTAAAACTAGATGATGCCCACGACTGCGTCCGCATGGATTAAGGTTCTTTTAATTTCCGAGGGAACTCTTTTAATTTTTCGAGATGAAATATAGCCTATGTATTATTTATGGGTACTTACTCCATTAAAAATTTCAGCCAAATCGGATCATTCGCTGTAGCGTGGAAGAGTAACAAAAATACATCGATCTATCCTCACAATCTTTAGCTAAGTAGTAGTAGTTCGAAGAGCTGATGGTCGTTGGGGTCCTAAGTGCTGGAGTAGCGACCCCGCACCGGGAAGCGCAGTGTTGGCAGGCCCCTAACTAGGTAGGACCGATGATATCCTGTGGACGTCCATGCAAGAATGCAAGAGACCTTTGGCCAGCTGTGGACGTCTATTGATTGATAAAGAAGAAGAAGAAGAAATATGTAGTAAGTAAGTAGTATGAGTATTTATTAAGTACCTAAGTAGTATATTTAATCTATAACAAGTTGTATTTAATAATATATGGTGCTGTTTATGAACACTATGACAAAAATAAAATAAAATTATGATGTACTCTCTCTCTCTCTACGTAATAAAATCTTCACAGCATCTCTGCACATTAACTGGCTTGTAAAGATGTATTGTGAGTCTCAAGAAACTCTTCATTACGCGAGTTATATTGTAAAATATGGTTGGTATAATATGTAAGAGTTTACCCAAAGAGCACAAAAAGTCTCAAGGTAACACTGATAAGTCAATTTTGAAGTGAACACTTCTTTAGGCGCGTTGAGCACTTTTTTGGGTGAGCAAAAAACATGGGTTTCACGTCATCGTCACCTTCACAATCGTCACCTGGAGATTTCAGTAATTTAGAATTTTAGAAGTTCCAAAGCAACCTTGTACCTACAGCGCAGCGGGCAAGCAGCCGCCTTCCTTACCGTTTAATGTATTATGTCGCAGGTTCGAATCTCACTCATGAAATCGTAACAGTGCGCTTTTCTTATTTGTTTTTAATTATGTATTAGCAAATCTAGTTTTCACTTCTATCGGCACTCGGCAGTCCCTATGACTGCGAATTTTTAAGCTACTGCATCGCTTTTATCGCGGGCTTTGAGCGCGGCGACCGAATCAAGAAATTCCGTAACGAAAATAAACCTAACACAAGCTGTGCATCGTCTAACGTCGTTTCAGTTCGGCAGACTTCGGCACGGTGTTTGTGTGCGTGCGACTAGAAAATGCTATGCAATAGCTTTACTGCGGCAGTCCCCGAGTGCCACACGTATTTTTTTATTATTCAAGATCTAAAACTAAGCCGATGTCGAGTTATCTCTTTATCATCAATGCTTTACCGCAAAGAAATGATGAACTTACTTATAAGCGTGTAATCATACTAAAGAACTTTTGATTCAAGACTCTCTGCCGCCTATCGCCTTCCTGGTCACACTCTCCACAACTTTGCCGAGACAGAATGAGACAGATCATAAATTCAATAACACGAAGAGTAATATGGGTAAGCAAAAGTAATTGTTTCGAAAATTATGACCTTTCAAATTAAGTTTTAGTTTTTGTTAAGTAACTAAGAAAATTTAAAAACAACCACGTGAGTAAATCCTTACTAATTATAAATACAAAAGTGTGTTTGTTTGTCGGTTTTTAGTATGTCTTTCACTCACACCGCAACAAAGCTTTGGATCGATGTGATTTTTTGCAATGGGATTATTGCGGAAAAACAAAGGCATCCTGGGAATTTTTTGCTAGGTTAATATTACAGTCAAAAGCAAGTAAACTCTGTAAAAATCATGGGTACAAATTGGTGTTCTGTAAGTTCGGTTTAGGGACGATAGTTTTACGTGATAACGTCATAAAGAAACATTGACGATGCCTGGCGGGCGGCACAAGCCAACGCTTGGGCCGATCGTGCCTCTCTATCGCTTGTTCCTCGCTCTCGCTTGCATCCTCAGGCTCAGGCGGAACGTGACACTTTTTCGTGCTTGCAGTCGTTGTTCATCGATTTATAAGACGTTATTACATCATAAGGTGATAGAGAGTAACCAAATCCTTAAATCGAAAGCTTAGAACAATTCCTTGAGATCCTGCAGAAAATTGTTGTAAGTCATTTTTTAGGGTTCCGTACCCAAAGGGTACCAACGGGACCCTATTACTAAGCCTACGCTGTCCGTCCGTCCGTCCGTCCGTCCGTCCGTCCGTCCGTCCGTCTGTCAGAGGGCTGTATCTCGTAAACCATAATAGATAGACAAATGAAATTTTCACATATTATGTATTTCTATTGCCGCTATAACAACAAATAATAAAAATTAAATTAAATTAAAAAAATTAAATTAAAAATTTCCGTGGGTACATGGAAATATTTTTATTTAATTTTTTTTAACGGAACCCTAAAAGAGCGAGGCCCGACTCGCACTTGACCGATTTTTTCAGCGACACAATATTGCTATCGCTTATAGCTTGCACCAAAACGTATAACGTATAAGGCGTGTACCGACAGCAAAACAGGAACACTACACGCTTTGAACGCCTTCATTACGACGTAAATACGAGTAATATACCGGAGCATATTCCACGCATCATAGGTACTGCTCGCAAAATAAGCGTGTTCATACTTAAGAACTTTTGATTCAAGACTCTCTGTCGCCTATCGCCTTCCTGCTCACACTCTCTACAACTTTGCTGTGACAGAACGTGACAGATCGTGAATTTAATAACACGTAGAGTAAATTTTTTCTAAAGCTATTTTGGCACTTTTGCACTGATTCACGAGCACGACTTTAATGTTAATTGAGCTTAATTAATTCAGAGCAATATTTAGATATCCTACTGTGGGAATTTGCTTCAGTTAAAACAAGCTAATTGCATGGGTATACTTGAGGACCTGGAGAGCGACGTAGGCTACTTTTTATCCCGGAAAATCGAAGAGATCCCGAGGGATTTTAAAAACTAAATCCACGCGGACGAAGTCGCGGGCATCAGCTAGTATAATATAATCTTCTATGACATTATCTTGTGGGCAGCTAATGCAAAGCCGATGTCTTCGATTATGTGTTTGTTTAAATTCTTGTTATGGCAATTAATCTACGAATTAAATTGAAAGTAGGTAGGTATATACAAAGATGACACAAATAAACGAGTGACCTAAACTTACACGTAATAAAGATTATGTCCAACAAAACGGCAACTGAAAAAGCTACGTACTTAATGTAATTTCGTCGTATATAATTATAATTCTTCTTCTTCTTCTTCTTCTTCTTTATCAACCGATAGACGTCCACTGCTGGACAAAGGTCTCTTGCATGGACTTCCACAGGCCTCGGTCTTGCGCCGCCTGAATCCAGCGGCTCCCTGCGACTCGTTTGATGTCGTCGGTCCACCTGGTGGGGGGTCTGCCAACACTGCGCTTCCCGGTGCGGGGGTCGCCACTCCAGCACCTTGGGAATTATAATTATAATATACAAAATTTCTTTTAAAAAACCGAGTTCAAACGCCACTACAAAGTATAAAATAATTTTAGTTACAGGTATGTTGAAGTTGGGCGGGCCTAAATAGAAACGATGAAATCGATGCGAAACGCTAGCCCGACTTCAACATACCTGCAGTAAAAACTAAAATTATCTTATACTTTATAGTGGCGTTTGAAGTCGGTTTTTTTTTAAAACAATTTTTGTATATTATAAGTCTGACGAAATTACATTCTTAATAGGATCAAATATTTATTATTTACTAGCGATTCATTGAGGAGTTCCGTCCTCCATCACCGAAAATATTCATCAGATCTTCACCAAAAAATGGGACCAACCTTTCCAATAAAAAAGAATATTGAAATCGGTTCAGATCTGACGGGGTTATAGAGTAACATCGACAAAAATTAAGTGGCACTCGGGGACTGCCGCGGTAAAGCTATTGCATAGCATTTTTTATCAACTTATGCAATTATAATATTTATGCAATATTTTTTTGGCATAATAAAAATTATTCAAAAAATAATTCAAAAACAAACAAACAAGAAAAGCGCACCGTCACTACTTCACGAGTGAGATTCGAACCTGTGACATTTAAAGAAAGCGGCCGCTCGCCCACTGCGCCAAACAGAGCTGAAAATGTTGAATGCTAACTGAACGATGGTGTTAGGTTTATTTTCGTCACGGAATTTCTTGATCGGTCGCCGCGCTCAAACTGTTAATTGTCCTAGTTCAAAGCCCGCGATAAAAGCCATGCAATAGCTTAAAAATGTGTCGAATTGTTAACCTCCTCCTTTCTTCTTCTTCTTCTTCTGGCTGGTTTCCACACGTAAACCGTGATGGTCTGTTGTGTGTGACCAATCCTGGTAGTGTTATTGCTCCAACCATCCCAGATCTCTCCAGAAGCCTAGCAGGCCGCCCAGGTTGCCAAGGACTTCTTGAAGTGAAACTGGAGATCCGAGGTGGTTCTTGCGTTGTTCTTCCACGCCCGTGCATGACAAGAGCACGTGCGTGGGCGTTTCATCTGCCTCCATGCAGGCCCTGCACAGAGGAC
>JARPMR010000112.1:0-27901 GCA_029955525.1 Oeneis ivallda | reverse complement strand
ACCCGCAGGTTGGAACGACGGCAATATCCGAGCATTCACCCCGCTGACCGGCCGCCTCATATACTGCATCTACAACACTCACAACAAAGGCACATCGGCGCTCGACATGACTAAAGATGGACGCACACTCATATCCGGCGGGTGCGAAGGCCAGGTACATATGCATCCAAACTTCTATGCGTCTAAACAAACAAAAATTAAAGTCATCGTCAGCACTCCATCAACGGACACTTCAGAGTGCAGGTCTACTCTCAGTGAAGGTTATAGGCCATATTCCACCACGCTGGCTCAATGAAAATTGGCAGGCCTCATACACCTTTGAAGGTTATAACGACGGTGAAGGAAAACATCGTGAGGAAACCTGCACACCTGAAAGTTTGCCATACCTAATGTTCTCGAACAGTTTCCTTCACCATTGCAGCATGTTTGATGATATTTAATTGCCTAAACGCGCATAACTCCGAAAGTCAGAGATACGTGCCTGGGAAGTCCTCCTCACCTCCCTCCTAAAAATATCAAACAAACCCAGGAAGTCGAGATGGTTAACAAAGGGTATAAAAAAGTCTTGCATAGTTTAACGTCATCTATATTTGAGTTATAGACTCTGTGGAGTACATAGACAAAAAATAATAAATAAAAGAAATTTTAAAAACTATAACCAATTATTAAAGAAATGTATACATCGATCTAGGCAGTTACAAAATTTAAATTACATAAATAATCACGACAAATCGACACGACAATAAATGTAAAGCAGCTTGGGAAGCCATCCAAGAAAACACCGGTTCCATCAAACAAAATATAAGTATTAACTCTATTATTAAAGATAGCTTGACATTTGATGATCCAAATATAATTTCAGAATTATTTAACAATCATTTTATTGACCTATGTAAACAGGATATTGAACTTAAAAATTCATATCAATTTAATTATCTTGACATTAACAATAATCTGGACTCAATTTTTTTAAATCCTTCGGACCCAAGTGAGATATTAGGGATAATTAGATCATTAAATAATACTAATTCAGTAGGATATGACGAAATACGAAGGGATATATTAAAGAAGTGTGCAACCTGTCTATGTGCCCCATTATCTTATATAATAAATTTATCATTTGAACAAGGCATTTTTCCTCATAGCTTAAAAAAATCTGTTGTAAAGCCTCTATTTAAAAAAGGTGACCCAAATGATATGAATAATTACCGCCCTATTACTTTAATTCCTATTCTTGCTAAAATTTTCGAAAAGGCGATGTTAAAACGATTAAAAAATTTCTTTAACAGATATAAAATACTAGTAGAAGAACAATTCGGTTTTCGTGACGGTAGCTCAACAACACTAGCATGTTTTCATCTCGTTAAATTAATAACTGAAAGCTTAAATGACAAAGTACCCATCACTGCAATATTTTTAGATATGACCAAAGCGTTTGACTATGTAGATCATGAATTGCTCTTAACAAAATTAGAAAATTACGGAGTAAGAGGTCAAGCATACAAATGGATACAATCGTACTTACAAGACCGAATCCAGTGTTCTGAAATCTCTAAAATAATAGACAGCACAAAAAACAATGTGAGGTCAAGATTTAAAAAAATAGAGAGAGGTGTCCCTCAGGGCAGTATATTGGGACCGTTTTTATTTCTTACATATATAAATGATCTCCCTAAAGGTGTAGGCCATCCCTGTGTCCTCTTTGCTGACGACACAACAGTACTTATACAAGGGAATCAGGATAACTATCACGAAACAATAAACGAAGCACTAAATAATGTTTTAAAATGGCTGGTTGATAACAGATTAAAAGTTAATTTAGAAAAGACTAAAATAATACAATTCCATTCCTATCACTCAAGAAGATCCCCCTCAATATCCAGCATGATGGTATTAAAATTACTGAAACTGAAATTTGGTTGAAATTGAAAAAGCTTTTAGAGCTCAAAAGAAGTGTATTCGGGCTATTTTTGGTGTTGACCCTCTTGTAAGTTGTAGGCCACTATTTAAAGATTATTAGAATATTCTATTCTATTCTATTCTATTCTCCCTACTGTCAGCTACATGATTAAATTAACTAGCTTTTACGAATAATAATAAGAATTAGTGTGTATATAATATCAAATAGTTGTAAATATAAGAGATAATATAGGTGATAGTTTTGTTGAAATTTGACTGAATAGAATTTAAATAGACTAATATTTGACTTCTCCCAACGATTGGACGAATGATTTCAAAGGTTCGTCAAAGAAGTGGGAGGTACCGCCATTTTGTAAATGAAATATATAAAAAGCGAAAAGAAAGACGAAAGGCTCTCAGTTCGGTTATGTCGTGAAAGCGTACGCTAAACTCTGTTGAGTTATCGCGCGAGTGATTTACCTATGATTTATGTTTAAATAAGTTTGCAGAAAAGCTAGTGTAATTAGTGTTAATTTGATAATTTGTGATAGATATTTGGTATAGAAATAAAGGCCTGCTTCTGAACAGTAAAGTAGTTCCAATAACTAGTAGATGCTTTCGTGTCTAGGTCGTTGTATTTGATTGAGGGATTGCGATAGCAATCGCACCCTAATCGAATAAATATTGCCAGTACGCTTAGATTAGTGTTATTGATTAATTGATATTTAAATGTTTTGATAACTACCCTCATGTTCAGATGGTGTTTGTCTGTCGTGTTTGTGGTGAAATTGATTAGATGTGAGGAAAGGGGCCGTTGTGGGGGTGGAGGAGACGGCTATAGGTAGGGTTTTAGCGTTTTAAGAGATGTATTCTCTTAAGGCGTGATTAGTTTTGAGTGATAAGTTCCGCTTCTGAGTCTATGTTCAACAACGCAGAAGTGGGATGTGACTTACGTGTCCATGAATCCGTTTTGCCATCCACATCAGCGTGTTATCCACGCTAAGTTCATGTAACAAGGCGCGAAGCAGACGCAAGAAAATAACGCCACGCGTGCGTTGGAGGTACGATGAAGGTAACTACAGCTGAGAATTATCGCCGGTTGAAGCCACTCGGTGAGATCGTTTCATTATTAATTGCAATGTTGTAGAAATATAGATGAATCTTCATTTAAGTGGCAGATTTGAGTATCCAAGCTTGTTTCTTTTTTTTTTTTTTACAAATACCTTCATTTGCTACGAATGATAAGTTTATGACTTTTTTGATTGAGACTCATAACTTTGAGATCCCTGACCATCAGGTTTAACGAAATTTTTGTAATTTATTAATGTTTCAAAACTGAAAATACCTACGTAGCATAAAGTAATACTATTTGATCAGAAGATTTTGCTATAACGAGTACTTGGTTTCATTGAATATTTTTTTGAAAGATTAAGAAAATATATAAAGGTTTTGGGGCAAGAATGCACCATTGAATTGATTTTCATGATTTATTTCCGATTTGATTGATATAACTAAAACTACAAGCAATTATAATTTTATTCAAATTTGAAATAAGAGATACTGAGATTGTGAATTAATCATTTTTTTTTAGAACTTTACATGAATATTTTTGTTTTTTTTTTAATATTAGTAAATTTTAAGTATCATGACGTGAAACTGATGCAAACTGTTTCACACGTTCCGTCCGCCATGTTTTCATTACCTTCCTAAGATTCAATTTGTAATTAGTATCTACACACCTAATAGAATAAAACTGGAAGAAAGCCGAAACCGGGAATGATTATCATTATTGAGCATTAACGAGTTTCTTTTAATAGGTTCTGTGTTCTGTTTTCTTTATTTTAATATAGAAAAAAAAATAGTTACAATGAATCAGCCTACCCTTTAATTAAATAATGTAAGTGGTTTAGAGGTGGACCATTTCTAAACTATAACCTTTTGATAGTGCCTATATAGATGTGTAACATTGAATTGTATAAGATATGTAATGAAAGCTTGACGATAATTTGAAAAAGGGATTATATTGACAATAATTTCAATGATACGAGGGCAAGACAGCCTGTGACAAGATTTAGGGCAAAATGCCCGATGACACGATTTAGGGCAAAATGCCCGATGACACGATTTAGGGTGAAATGCCCGATGACACGATTTAGGGCAAAATGCCCGATGACACGATTTAGAGTAGACTACTCAGATGGACAAGATTGTCCAAAATTGTTGATGAACAAAAGATCACCTGTAAAATTGTAAATATTGTCAATATAATAATTGTTCTTAGGACCAAGGAATTATTTAATCATAATAATATGTAGAGGCAAGACTGTCAGAAATCTGATGAAATTGAGAGTGCTTCCTTCATTATTAAGTGGTTGTGTGCCTTTTTGGTGAACGAGTAGGATACGCGATTGGTTGGCCATGTGCATTTGATGTTGCGTTGTTCTTTGTTAGAATTACCAATATTTTAAAGTAAATATAGTGAAATTACATTTTGGAATAAATATGCATTCGGGTCATTTTAGTTAGTAAATATTTAAAAAAAAGAGGTTTGAATAAACGTGTCTTAAATAGTTTGCTTACTGCAAAGCATTTCATTAAGACATTAATCTAAAGGTTTCGTTTTGATTAGGAACATTATAAAAAAGAATATATTATATTTTGAATGCGTTTCGCGTGAGTAGCGTTCAAAGAAAAAGACACAAAAACGGGGTTTATTTTAATGCCTTCGTAATCGGGAAGCTGATAGTTAACTGTACAAGATGAGTGTGATCTTGAGGATGATAATTTTGATGAATTACTTATTTATACAGAGTATGGTAGGCGAAATATTTTATTCAAAAAAACCTTGACTCAATTTATACATAGAATATATTGTATATTGTTACTGTTTATAATCAGTAATAGATACATACTATGACATAATATATAAACATAGTATAGCTAGATAATATTTAGCAAGTATATTAGGTTTAGTGACCGATAGTGCTTTTGAGAATTAGTATTTCCGTGATAAATATACTTGACGTTGACTATTCTAATGAATATGATGAAAATGAAAATGAATTTTCCGTTCGATGAAGAATATTCTGATGTGAATATTTTAATGAAGTGTTTGTTGATGAGTTGATCAAAAATTGTAGATTGACGATAGGAATATTGATTGATGATTATTGTTTTGATCACAAATTATTATTATTGATCGACTTACAAGAATTTGTAAGTCGATTTTATGATTGATTTGCCAGTGTATTGCGATGAGAATTACGATGATGACACAATTTGAATTATAATTTTAGTTTTTATTAGGGAAAGTAGATAAACAGTTGAACAGTTGTAAGTATAACAGATCTGATTTGAAGAAACATAGGTTAAAATGCACTTGATAAGATAAAGCGTAAAATATTATGAAAACCTTGGACTTATAACTGATTTTGTTTTTATTTATTTTACTATTAAATTTAACATGAAGAGAAATTTGACAGGATATCTGTATGATTTAAATAACTCACATTTTATTGTGCTATTGGCATTCTGGAATCGTGCCTCAGATAAAGTAAATACGTCTTTTATGAACTGTTTAATGTAAGTGTCCACAAGTTGACGCATAGGTGAACATTTCCCAGCATTGATTCCAAAAGGATAGGCAGCAAGCAGATTATAAATATTATATGAATGCATTAGTCGTCAACTTGCACCTGTAACTGACATTCAATAGATAATATTATTAAATAAAAGAAACTCTTCGTGGGGAAGTTTTGAACAATAACATCTTTAATTCAGTGAACGAAGGAATTTTTCCTGAACATTTTCAATCTGATTTAGTTACTAATGGTAAAAATGGTTTCATAAACGGAGGGCATAATTATAATATATTTTAGCTGTAGCGTTCTTTAAAAAAATTATATAAATGAAGGACGGTGGGTGATTTCGAGAAGTTCTTCATCAAGTGCATTACAAATCGATAGGGACTGATATAGATAGATGGTCTAGGTCTTGAAAGATATAGCAGTCAAGTTTAGTGTCCTTTTGTAGCTAGAGATTTTGAGATCATCTGCGAAAAAATGTTACGACTGTTTGAAACAGAGATGAATGTTATTAATATGAGATTTATTTTATTAATTTTAATTTGATAATTATACAGCGTAATGGCCCCAAAACTAAACCTCGTGGTATGCCTGATGTTAGAGACAGATTCTCAGAATTCGAACCGTTTACCATTAACGAATTAGTTGAAGAATTGTTTGGATTAACGATTTAGTTATTTTACTATAAATTAGTGATTGTTTATTTTCGATAGATATCTATTCAATGGGTAAACTAATCTTATGATTAAAATGTTATTAGTTATGAATTTCGTTTATGGTTATTCTAGTTGACCATATTATTATTTTTTATGAATAATGATTTTAAAATTATTGGGAGATGACAATGATAATGAATGACTTTTTTTTACGAAATTCTTGATGGTGAAAGTTGAATAAATAAGCGGTTTTAAGACAAAAACTTTGCTTAAAGAAATGAGCAATACATCTGATAATAGTTCTAGGTTGTAGCCAGCAGATCTATTCTGTAAAAACCTTTTGTAAAGAAAAATCAATGCGTGATGTTTTTGTAAATTCGTAATCTGCCCACTCGGAAGATGGCGCCACATTCATGAATATTGTGGCGAGGTAAACTATTTGTTAAAGATAAATTGGGGATCATTTTATACAAATTGGTATTTGCTTAAACAATACCAAACCAAGGTGAAGTGAGTTTGCTTTTGAAGTTAGTAGTTTCTGATTTCGATAATATGGTATTTAAGTGAATAACCCTCCAGAGATGAGATTGAATGTGAATGGAATAGAATATAATTTAGTTTTTATTCAAATTATCAATTGAATTTACCACTGGTTCTGGTTCTACAATCAAGAAATATATAAAATGTAGTAAAAAAAGCTGAAAGAGATAGATTGCGAAAAGTAAGTAAAATGAACGTAATCCAGATTTGACATTTTGACAATTTGACTAAAATAAAATAGTCGGCAGTCCTTACTTTAATTTAAAACATAACAGAAATTAAGTATTTAATAGTATACTTTGAGGGACAAGAAGTTGTTTGAAGAGTTCGTCAATGCAGAGTTTAGAAGTTTGAAATTGACTTATTAAAAAAAAATATTATGCAGTTAAAAATAATATTGAGCTTATTAAACGAATAAAGATTTGACATGATGAACAAAACGACAGGTTGAGTATGGGAAATAATGTAAAAGTTTAAAGTTTTGAATTTTTGAGTAAATTTAAAAATTTTAATTTTTAGTCTCGATATCAAATATTCAGGCTGAAAATTAGATTTTGAGTTAATTAATGACTTTTTTTTAAACAACTTAAGAGACTTGACAGAGGGCGAGACCGCCCACAATTTTACTAAAAGCAGTCATGACCGGAATTAAGGCAGATTGCCTGCGACCTGAACGATATGACAGAATTGCTTGAGACCTGATTAAGAGTAATGTTATCCTCGAATCGAACTTGGGCAATAAGTATATTTTCCTTGCTATATTTATTTATATTATTTTCTTTTTGTTCTTATATGTTTAGGACATTACGTACACCTTTACGGATTAAGTCTTGTAAGTAATGAAAGTTCATATTATAGGTAAATGAAAAAATGACACAATTAAGATTAAGTTTTATTTAAGTATACTTCGAACACGATTATTATGCAGAACTATGTCGAAGTATTTGGAGCGATCAAAGTATTTTATAAGATTAAATATAATAAGTATATTATTTTAAGAAAAGTACTAGTAATTATCGAAAAGATCTACAAAAAATATATATGTAAGAATTTATTTGAGACTGACCTGACTTAAGACAAGACCTTCTATGACTTGAACGTGGGCAAGACTGAAGCGATATAATAATAAATTATTATATGTTAGGGAAATGATAGAATTTAATTTTTCTTATCTTATTTATTTATTCTATATATTTATTATTAAAAAGAGTCAGAGTAGGTGAAGCGGACATAATATACCGCTTTTAGTTTGAGTGTCACAAACATTTTAAATTATCGATTAAGTATCTATAAACAGTGCGTCAAATGTTTGTGACGTATCGGTTTGATAATTCATGCAAGCTCCCATACTGTGCGCGCGCTTTGACGTGTGATGGGAGTGGTGAATTGCTGGTTTGATTAGTTGCCAACATCTCTATTGAAGGTAGGTAAGGTAGACTGGAAAAAGTAGAGAACACGGGGACGTGTTTAGTTTCAGGACGGCCGAACTGTCAGCTACATGATTAAATTAACTAGCTTTTACGAATAATAATAAGAATTAGTGTGTATATAATATCAAATAGTTGTAAATATAAGAGATAATATAGGTGATAGTTTTGTTGAAATTTGACTGAATAGAATTTAAATAGACTAATATTTGACTTCTCCCAACGATTGGACGAATGATTTCAAAGGTTCGTCAAAGAAGTGGGAGGTACCGCCATTTTGTAAATGAAATATATAAAAAGCGAAAAGAAAGACGAAAGGCTCTCAGTTCGGTTATGTCGTGAAAGCGTACGCTAAACTCTGTTGAGTTATCGCGCGAGTGATTTACCTATGATTTATGTTTAAATAAGTTTGCAGAAAAGCTAGTGTAATTAGTGTTAATTTGATAATTTGTGATAGATATTTGGTATAGAAATAAAGGCCTGCTTCTGAACAGTAAAGTAGTTCCAATAACTAGTAGATGCTTTCGTGTCTAGGTCGTTGTATTTGATTGAGGGATTGCGATAGCAATCGCACCCTAATCGAATAAATATTGCCAGTACGCTTAGATTAGTGTTATTGATTAATTGATATTTAAATGTTTTGATAACTACCCTCATGTTCAGATGGTGTTTGTCTGTCGTGTTTGTGGTGAAATTGATTAGATGTGAGGAAAGGGGCCGTTGTGGGGGTGGAGGAGACGGCTATAGGTAGGGTTTTAGCGTTTTAAGAGATGTATTCTCTTAAGGCGTGATTAGTTTTGAGTGATAAGTTCCGCTTCTGAGTCTATGTTCAACACTACTGAAAAGGAGGGCCACACATGTGTTACCACGACATTGACATTAGTATGATGACTGAATTTTGGAAAACTAGGAAAATGTGTATATAATGTTCGGAAGTACTTAGATACTATTTCGAAAAAATATCTTATTTCGGCAAAAAAAAGGTTTGGTACCTAGCTAAAATTGCCATTTTAATTTAAAGTTTTAAAATTCACGCCAAATCTAAGTATTCAACAAGGTACTTAAAGATAATTAGCAAGATTTGTACTTCATACAATGTCTTTGGATGTTAAAGTTATAAGAAAATTATACCTAACGTGTCTTTTATTTGTTGAAAGTGAACAGTTCTAGGTAATGTTGACTAAAGAACTTGTATACTAAATATTCGATTTAATGGATAAATCTTGTACGACAGACTAGTGTGAGACATAATGTTTCTTGGAGAAATTTTATCTTTAACATTGACTGTATCGACTAGTGGAATAAAATAGCGAGTGTATATTTTTTGAATTTTTAGCTGGTTCGATTCCCGGGTGAGACAAGCGAATTTTTGAAAATCTTTGAATGCAGATTTGTTTCTTTTTAAAAATAAGAGAGTGTTTCTTTTTAGTAAAATGATTTAACTTAAGGATTTAAGGTAGTTGCCCTCCAGGGCCCATAATTTTTTTCCACCCCGTATAACAGACACTTGAATGGATAGTGGTGACACAGACTCATCTTGTGTAACGGTAAGTCTAATAATGACCGTGGAATCTTATTACAGAACGTCACGCCTACTCCCAGAAACTATTTTCGGACTTTCTTGAGGCGAAGGAATCACGGCCTATTTGGATTTCTCATTTTCCTATCGTGTAAATCTATGCCTCAGAATATTTTATCTGTCAAAGATTATGTGTTGTCACAATAATGATAATATTAAGAGTGTGCCATACCGCCGCTACGATATGGATTTCGTGCCCCTCTTCGAGCGGGATGGTTAATTATTGTTTTCTCGTGAGTGAGAAATACAGAGCGATAGACGCGCGACGTATTTTTGACGACTTAAGCCAACGATGTTATATGACTCAAGCGCCAAAACTGCTTATACACAACTGGTTACAAGTTAATTAAACAACCAATCGAAAAATTAAAACATGTAATTGAAAAATACTTCTAGGTTTCTTGACGAAACAAAACCCCAGCAAAAATAGTAAGCTCCCCCTGAGATAAATAGCAAAATATGCGCAAAACATGTATTTTTCAAAAAAAATATTATCAAGAAAATTTTCACCAATCGTGTTTTTAAAATACGTAATCCAAGAGAAAAATTCGAAGTATCATATTTTCTAATATTAAGGTTGTAACTTTAACAAATAGGTACTGAGATAAATAACAATGACAAAATACCAAAATGCATACTGTGGACTCTTAATAATGATGTTCCCATACTCAAGGTCCGCCTGTGGGACATCAAGCCGCAGTGCCAGAGCCTGAAGAAGGTGCTGAAGGAGCACAAGAGCCCCGTGTCCGCGATACAGGTGTCGCCCAACGACACTGAGGCCGTCAGCGCGGGCACCGATGGCTCGTGCATCATATGGGACTTGATGTGAGTAGTTTTTTTTAATCTATACTTATAAAAGACGTCCTGATTGACTGAATTTTCAACGCACAGCCACGATTGGAGTTAGAAACTTGAAAGGCGAATGCCCACTGTCCATACAACTTTGGGCCCATCGCGGACAAATCAAATAAATATAATAATGCGTTATTTATTTAGACTTTTTGGTGTATTTTTAATCTATACTTATAAAAAGACGTCCTGATTGACTGAATTTTCAACGCACAGCCTAAACGATTGGAGTTAGAAACTTGAAAGGCGAATGCCCACTGTCCATACAACTTTGGGCCCATCGCGGACATGCAAATCAAATATATAATAATGCATTATTTATTTAGGCTTTTTAGTGTATTCTTAATAATAAAATCTGGTTCAGGTGGCTGCCAGACTAATATTATGAGAAATATAGCGTATTTTTGTAACCATTTTGGGGTTATGTTTTTGACGAGCTTAATTTTCTGTATTGTTACACTTTCCCTGACTTGTTCCTGTTTCAAAATATCACTGCGCATGCGCATGAAATACTTTAAACATTAAAACAACAAAATATACGCATTTCGCAAGATGACAGACAATAGACATATCAGCCCATTCGTAATTCCTAGTTCCATGTATCAGCCAGAGACACCATCTTCAAAAACATGAGTGAAAGGAAATGTCATCTGATGTCAAAAAAATAAATGTTGCCATTTACCATTTCACTTGTGAGTGAAAATATTTTGAATAATACTCGAATACAATCGGTACTGCAGAGTCACTTTAACTTATATGATAGCCATCGTTATTGTAAAGACTTAATCCTGCTGTGTATCGCCTGTGCATATCATATTTTGATGTCTTGTGTCTCCAATCATGATGATCGTAACCTTGCCTCTCTCGACACATTGTACATAATATGATTTCGTCAGAATTATGAATACACTTCAAGAAATGAAATAAATGTCTTTATTGTAATCTATACTATTAAAATATAAATATACACACACCCATTAATCGCTACACAAAACCTGATAATAATCCCAAAAAATCGACAGTATCGATTAGTACCGATGTTAGCAACATTTTAAAGAAAATGGCTACAACTTGGATCACAGACTATAGATTCAGCTTACTCTACTTAATACTTTTAATTTAAGAAATTTACTGATAATAGTGGTGGAAAATTACTGATAATAGTACTGATAATATTATGATAATTAGTATTTATTTATTTTAAAATGGTTGTAAAATTTTATCGTGCTGTCCGCGGAGGGCCCAAAAGTGGGCATTCCCCTTTAGACTGTAGGTTTTTTCTATGACGCAGGCACCCACTAAGAAAGGATTTTTTGAAATACCACCCCCACGCTCTATCCCCGCAGTTCGCTGTCCCGCCGTCAAGTGATGTACGCGAACACGCTGTTCATGTGCGTGTGCTTCGAGCCGCTGGGCTGCCAGCTGCTCACGGGCGGCACCGACCGCCGCGTCGCCTACTGGGAGGCGGGCAGCGGCAACTTGGCGAGAGAGGTAGATATGGACGCTCTATCCCCGCAGTTCGCTGTCCCGCCGTCAAGTGATGTACGCGAACACGCTGTTCATGTGCGTGTGCTTCGAGCCGCTGGGCTGCCAGCTGCTCACGGGCGGCACCGACCGCCGCGTCGCCTACTGGGAGGCGGGCAGCGGCAACTTGGCGAGAGAGGTAGATATGGACGCTCTATCCCCGCAGTTCGCTGTCCCGCCGTCAAGTGATGTACGCGAACACGCTGTTCATGTGCGTGTGCTTCGAGCCGCTGGGCTGCCAGCTGCTCACGGGCGGCACCGACCGCCGCGTCGCCTACTGGGAGGCGGGCAGCGGCAACTTGGCGAGAGAGGTAGATATGGACGCTCTATCCCCGCAGTTCGCTGTCCCGCCGTCAAGTGATGTATGCGAACACGCTGTTCATGTGCGTGTGCTTCGAGCCGCTGGGCTGCCAGCTGCTCACGGGCGGCACCGACCGCCGCGTCGCCTACTGGGAGGCGGGCAGCGGCAACTTGGCGAGAGAGGTAGATATGGACGCTCTATCCCCGCAGTTCGCTGTCCCCGATCGACACGACGCCACGCCAAGAGTATGTATGTAGTAGTATGTATGTATGTAGTACGAAACAGTGTTGTTTACTACTGTACACGTAACCTGTGACTTACTTAAAAGAAATAATTTTAACAATATTTAGAGTGATAGTTTAGAAAGAGTGTGCATTTATGTGTGAACTAAGCTCGATATTTCCTGTAAAAAAATAATTTTAATATTTCACATCTGCCAGGCGTCCCGCGACGACTCACCATTTTTTTCCATGAGACTAATCAATATTTTCAGTGTTTTAACCCCATAGGTTCATTAAGATTTTTTTTTATTTGATGACAAATAGTCCTTGATTGCGATCTCAACTGATGGTAAGCGACGATGCATTTTAAGATAGTAGCGGGCTAACTTGGAAGGGGTATGGTAGTTAACATTCAACCCATACCCCTAATCGGTTTATAAACGCTATCGTGCCGAAACGCTAAAGGGTGGTAACTAGCCACGGCCGAAGCCTCCCACCAGAACAGACCAGAGACAATTCAGAAATTATTATTTTAAATTCCCAAATTGACCCAGTCATTGGCTGAATCTATCGCTTTCTTTCGCAACGATGTGGGTTTACCAATAGAGATTGATTATCGACCAATCAGCACCCCGATTGTCTAAAAGTTGAGGATCAAAATTTTATTCATTTGATGTCATTAGCGTCAAAGTAAAATAAACCATAACAGCATTGAATTAGAGCTCAATTTCGTGTATGCATTCTTAGGTATGTGCGATGCGCTCCATAACTCTCCATGTTGAAATCAGTTTTAATGAATTTGCGACTTTAAATCAATACAGTCAAGGAATATTTTACTTTGACGCTAATGCCATCAAATGAATACGACTTTGATCGGCAGCTTTTAGACATTCGTACCTCAGAGGCGATTACAATTATCACACTAACAGTTACTTTTAGAGAATAACCCAGGGTTTAATTTATTTCAGCTGGAGGCCAGCAAGTCTGGCGCAATAAACGGTCTCCATATAACGCACGATGGAAATCTTTTCGTGACGGGCGGCAACGATCAAATGGTCAAGGTAAGGCATAATCTGTGAACTGAACGTGCAATAGAGTATTTTGTCTATGCGGTTATCTATATTGTCTATTAGAACTTCCTTCCTTGTTTGACGTATCTGTCATGGCGTCCTTTGTGTTCTATGTGATTAACTATGCGATGAACCTAAAACTGGAATTCACAATTTGAATTTCTAAACTCTGTGTGCTTATTTCAAAGTCCTAACATAATCCACTGGTGACTTGCGCCTTATGCTGCCATCAGCTACGCTCATTAAGAACGCGTATAACGCCAAAAAAAATCAGATTTCGCGATGAAATAAAACATAGCCGCAACCTCATGTGAGGCGCGACAAAAGAAAGCGTTTTGCGCGGAATAGAAGTGTAGTAAGCGCCAAATACTTTGTAACTCGTAAAATATTCAATTTATTTTCAATTCACTAGGCTACTCTCTCGATAATATCAATCGGAATTTAATGTAAAAATTTTGGCTCTGTAATATGCAACACATTGAAAATAAATGAATATTGGTTAAAAATTAGACCTAACTTCTCGATTTTTTATTATCGAACAAATTTCATCATTTTATGTTTTTGCCCAAGCAAAATGATGGCAGTATGATGTAATTTTTGCGTGTTTTTTTTCGGATAATTGAAACTTGATCTACTATTGTAAAAATCAAATCTGTTTACTGTTATCGAACGCACACCCACTCTTAAAGAGGAGTATAATATTTCGCATCCCTCTCTCTCGCATATTCTAATATTATCAATGATTGTAAACATCTCAGATACTTTTGACAAAATGTGGTCAGTTATTATCTTCGACAACTAAATTACGGTCATTTTTACATTTAAGTTTATTAAGATATACTTAGATTTTGTGAGAGAAAAAGGGCGGAAATAACTATTAACTTTTATCGCTCTTATTCTCTATCAAAAACTAGGTAATATGGTAATATAAAAAAAATTCTAAAATATCCGTAGTTAAACTGTCGAAGATAATATAATTAATTGACCATATTTTGTCAAAAGTACCGGAGATTTTTACAATAATTGAAAATATTAGAATGTGCGAGAGAGAGGAATGTGAAATGTAATACTCCTCTTCATATAAAAACCTTGTTTTTTTTTCTGTGTTAGCTGTGGAAGTACCAGGAGGGCATATACACGCACATGGGCCTCGGGCACGCGGGCGCGGTGACGTGCGCGCGGTTCAGCCCCGACGCGCAGCACATCGTCAGCTGCTGCGCGGCCGGCTCCATCATCATATGGAAGATGCCCGAGGTGACGTTCACAATCACATATACACGCACATGGGCCTCGGGCACGCGGGCGCGGTGACGTGCGCGCGGTTCAGCCCCGACGCGCAGCACATCGTCAGCTGCTGCGCGGCCGGCTCCATCATCATATGGAAGATGCCCGAGGTGACGTTCACAATCACATATACACGCACATGGGCCTCGGGCACGCGGGCGCGGTGACGTGCGCGCGGTTCAGCCCCGACGCGCAGCACATCGTCAGCTGCTGCGCGGCCGGCTCCATCATCATATGGAAGATGCCCGAGGTGACGTTCACAATCACATATACATGCACATGGGCCTCGGGCACGCGGGCGCGGTGACGTGCGCGCGGTTCAGCCCCGACGCGCAGCACATCGTCAGCTGCTGCGCGGCCGGCTCCATCATCATATGGAAGATGCCCGAGGTGACGTTCACAATCACATATACACGCACATGGGCCTCGGGCACGCGGGCGCGGTGACGTGCGCGCGGTTCAGCCCCGACGCGCAGCACATCGTCAGCTGCTGCGCGGCCGGCTCCATCATCATATGGAAGATGCCCGAGGTGACGTTCACAATCACATATACACGCACATGGGCCTCGGGCACGCGGGCGCGGTGACGTGCGCGCGGTTCAGCCCCGACGCGCAGCACATCTTCAGCTGCTGCGCGGCCGGCTCCATCATCATATGGAAGATGCCCGAGGTGACGTTCACAATCACATATACACGCACATGGGCCTCGGGCACGCGGGCGCGGTGACGTGCGCGCGGTTCAGCCCCGACGCGCAGCACATCGTCAGCTGCTGCGCGGCCGGCTCCATCATCATATGGAAGATGCCCGAGGTGACGTTCACAATCACATATACACGCACATGGGCCTCGGGCACGCGGGCGCGGTGACGTGCGCGCGGTTCAGCCCCGACGCGCAGCACATCGTCAGCTGCTGCGCGGCCGGCTCCATCATCATATGGAAGATGCCCGAGGTGACGTTCACAATCACATATACACGCACATGGGCCTCGGGCACGCGGGCGCGGTGACGTGCGCGCGGTTCAGCCCCGACGCGCAGCACATCGTCAGCTGCTGCGCGGCCGGCTCCATCATCATATGGAAGATGCCCGAGGTGACGTTCACAATCACATATACACGCACATGGGCCTCGGGCACGCGGGCGCGGTGACGTGCGCGCGGTTCAGCCCCGACGCGCAGCACATCGTCAGCTGCTGCGCGGCCGGCTCCATCATCATATGGAAGATGCCCGAGGTGACGTTCACAATCACATATACACGCACATGGGCCTCGGGCACGCGGGCGCGGTGACGTGCGCGCGGTTCAGCCCCGACGCGCAGCACATCGTCAGCTGCTGCGCGGCCGGCTCCATCATCATATGGAAGATGCCCGAGGTGACGTTCACAATCACATATACACGCACATGGGCCTCGGGCACGCGGGCGCGGTGACGTGCGCGCGGTTCAGCCCCGACGCGCAGCACATCGTCAGCTGCTGCGCGGCCGGCTCCATCATCATATGGAAGATGCCCGAGGTGACGTTCACAATCACATATACACGCACATGGGCCTCGGGCACGCGGGCGCGGTGACGTGCGCGCGGTTCAGCCCCGACGCGCAGCACATCGTCAGCTGCTGCGCGGCCGGCTCCATCATCATATGGAAGATGCCCGAGGTGACGTTCACAATCACATATACACGCACATGGGCCTCGGGCACGCGGGCGCGGTGACGTGCGCGCGGTTCAGCCCCGACGCGCAGCACATCGTCAGCTGCTGCGCGGCCGGCTCCATCATCATATGGAAGATGCCCGAGGTGACGTTCACAATCACATATACACGCACATGGGCCTCGGGCACGCGGGCGCGGTGACGTGCGCGCGGTTCAGCCCCGACGCGCAGCACATCGTCAGCTGCTGCGCGGCCAGCTCCATCATCATATGGAAGATGCCCGAGGTGACGTTCACAATCACATATACACGCACATGGGCCTCGGGCACGCGGGCGCGGTGACGTGCGCGCGGTTCAGCCCCGACGCGCAGCACATCGTCAGCTGCTGCGCGGCCGGCTCCATCATCATATGGAAGATGCCCGAGGTGACGTTCACAATCACATATACACGCACATGGGCCTCGGGCACGCGGGCGCGGTGACGTGCGCGCGGTTCAGCCCCGACGCGCAGCACATCGTCAGCTGCTGCGCGGCCGGCTCCATCATCATATGGAAGATGCCCGAGGTGACGTTCACAATCACATATACACGCACATGGGCCTCGGGCACGCGGGCGCGGTGACGTGCGCGCGGTTCAGCCCCGACGCGCAGCACATCGTCAGCTGCTGCGCGGCCGGCTCCATCATCATATGGAAGATGCCCGAGGTGACGTTCACAATCACATATACACGCACATGGGCCTCGGGCACGCGGGCGCGGTGACGTGCGCGCGGTTCAGCCCCGACGCGCAGCACATCGTCAGCTGCTGCGCGGCCGGCTCCATCATCATATGGAAGATGCCCGAGGTGACGTTCACAATCGCATATACACGCACATGGGCCTCGGGCACGCGGGCGCGGTGACGTGCGCGCGGTTCAGCCCCGACGCGCAGCACATCGTCAGCTGCTGCGCGGCCGGCTCCATCATCATATGGAAGATGCCCGAGGTGACGTTCACAATCGCATATACACGCACATGGGCCTCGGGCACGCGGGCGCGGTGACGTGCGCGCGGTTCAGCCCCGACGCGCAGCACATCGTCAGCTGCTGCGCGGCCGGCTCCATCATCATATGGAAGATGCCCGAGGTGACGTTCACAATCACATATACACGCACATGGGCCTCGGGCACGCGGGCGCGGTGACGTGCGCGCGGTTCAGCCCCGACGCGCAGCACATCGTCAGCTGCTGCGCGGCCGGCTCCATCATCATATGGAAGATGCCCGAGGTGACGTTCACAATCACATATACACGCACATGGGCCTCGGGCACGCGGGCGCGGTGACGTGCGCGCGGTTCAGCCCCGACGCGCAGCACATCGTCAGCTGCTGCGCGGCCGGCTCCATCATCATATGGAAGATGCCCGAGGTGACGTTCACAATCACATATACACGCACATGGGCCTCGGGCACGCGGGCGCGGTGACGTGCGCGCGGTTCAGCCCCGACGCGCAGCACATCGTCAGCTGCTGCGCGGCCGGCTCCATCATCATATGGAAGATGCCCGAGGTGACGTTCACAATCACATATACACGCACATGGGCCTCGGGCACGCGGGCGCGGTGACGTGCGCGCGGTTCAGCCCCGACGCGCAGCACATCGTCAGCTGCTGCGCGGCCGGCTCCATCATCATATGGAAGATGCCCGAGGTGACGTTCACAATCACATATACACGCACATGGGCCTCGGGCACGCGGGCGCGGTGACGTGCGCGCGGTTCAGCCCCGACGCGCAGCACATCGTCAGCTGCTGCGCGGCCGGCTCCATCATCATATGGAAGATGCCCGAGGTGACGTTCACAATCACATATACACGCACATGGGCCTCGGGCACGCGGGCGCGGTGACGTGCGCGCGGTTCAGCCCCGACGCGCAGCACATCGTCAGCTGCTGCGCGGCCGGCTCCATCATCATATGGAAGATGCCCGAGGTGACGTTCACAATCACATATACACGCACATGGGCCTCGGGCACGCGGGCGCGGTAACGTGCGCGCGGTTCAGCCCCGACGCGCAGCACATCGTCAGCTGCTGCGCGGCCGGCTCCATCATCATATGGAAGATGCCCGAGGTGACGTTCACAATCACATATACACGCACATGGGCCTCGGGCACGCGGGCGCGGTGACGTGCGCGCGGTTCAGCCCCGACGCGCAGCACATCGTCAGCTGCTGCGCGGCCGGCTCCATCATCATATGGAAGATGCCCGAGGTGACGTTCACAATCACATATACACGCACATGGGCCTCGGGCACGCGGGCGCGGTGACGTGCGCGCGGTTCAGCCCCGACGCGCAGCACATCGTCAGCTGCTGCGCGGCCGGCTCCATCATCATATGGAAGATGCCCGAGGTGACGTTCACAATCACATATACACGCACATGGGCCTCGGGCACGCGGGCGCGGTGACGTGCGCGCGGTTCAGCCCCGACGCGCAGCACATCGTCAGCTGCTGCGCGGCCGGCTCCATCATCATATGGAAGATGCCCGAGGTGACGTTCACAATCACATATACACGCACATGGGCCTCGGGCACGCGGGCGCGGTGACGTGCGCGCGGTTCAGCCCCGACGCGCAGCACATCGTCAGCTGCTGCGCGGCCGGCTCCATCATCATATGGAAGATGCCCGAGGTGACGTTCACAATCACATATACACGCACATGGGCCTCGGGCACGCGGGCGCGGTGACGTGCGCGCGGTTCAGCCCCGACGCGCAGCACATCGTCAGCTGCTGCGCGGCCGGCTCCATCATCATATGGAAGATGCCCGAGGTGACGTTCACAATCACATATACACGCACATGGGCCTCGGGCACGCGGGCGCGGTGACGTGCGCGCGGTTCAGCCCCGACGCGCAGCACATCGTCAGCTGCTGCGCGGCCGGCTCCATCATCATATGGAAGATGCCCGAGGTGACGTTCACAATCACATATACACGCACATGGGCCTCGGCCACGCGGGCGCGGTGACGTGCGCGCGGTTCAGCCCCGACGCGCAGCACATCGTCAGCTGCTGCGCGGCCGGCTCCATCATCATATGGAAGATGCCCGAGGTGACGTTCACAATCACATATACACGCACATGGGCCTCGGGCACGCGGGCGCGGTGACGTGCGCGCGGTTCAGCCCCGACGCGCAGCACATCGTCAGCTGCTGCGCGGCCGGCTCCATCATCATATGGAAGATGCCCGAGGTGACGTTCACAATCACATATACACGCACATGGGCCTCGGGCACGCGGGCGCGGTGACGTGCGCGCGGTTCAGCCCCGACGCGCAGCACATCGTCAGCTGCTGCGCGGCCGGCTCCATCATCATATGGAAGATGCCCGAGGTGACGTTCACAATCACATATACACGCACATGGGCCTCGGGCACGCGGGCGCGGTGACGTGCGCGCGGTTCAGCCCCGACGCGCAGCACATCGTCAGCTGCTGCGCGGCCGGCTCCATCATCATATGGAAGATGCCCGAGGTGACGTTCACAATCACATATACACGCACATGGGCCTCGGGCACGCGGGCGCGGTGACGTGCGCGCGGTTCGGCCCCGACGCGCAGCACATCGTCAGCTGCTGCGCGGCCGGCTCCATCATCATATGGAAGATGCCCGAGGTGACGTTCACAATCACATATACACGCACATGGGCCTCGGGCACGCGGGCGCGGTGACGTGCGCGCGGTTCAGCCCCGACGCGCAGCACATCGTCAGCTGCTGCGCGGCCGGCTCCATCATCATATGGAAGATGCCCGAGGTGACGTTCACAATTACATATACACGCACATGGGCCTCGGGCACGCGGGCGCGGTGACGTGCGCGCGGTTCAGCCCCGACGCGCAGCACATCGTCAGCTGCTGCGCGGCCGGCTCCATCATCATATGGAAGATGCCCGAGGTGACGTTCACAATCACATATACACGCACATGGGCCTCGGGCACGCGGGCGCGGTGACGTGCGCGCGGTTCAGCCCCGACGCGCAGCACATCGTCAGCTGCTGCGCGGCCGGCTCCATCATCATATGGAAGATGCCCGAGGTGACGTTCACAATCACATATACACGCACATGGGCCTCGGGCACGCGGGCGCGGTGACGTGCGCGCGGTTCAGCCCCGACGCGCAGCACATCGTCAGCTGCTGCGCGGCCGGCTCCATCATCATATGGAAGATGCCCGAGGTGACGTTCACAATCACATATACACGCACATGGGCCTCGGGCACGCGGGCGCGGTGACGTGCGCGCGGTTCAGCCCCGACGCGCAGCACATCGTCAGCTGCTGCGCGGCCGGCTCCATCATCATATGGAAGATGCCCGAGGTGACGTTCACAATCACATATACACGCACATGGGCCTCGGGCACGCGGGCGCGGTGACGTGCGCGCGGTTCAGCCCCGACGCGCAGCACATCGTCAGCTGCTGCGCGGCCGGCTCCATCATCATATGGAAGATGCCCGAGGTGACGTTCACAATCACATATACACGCACATGGGCCTCGGGCACGCGGGCGCGGTGACGTGCGCGCGGTTCAGCCCCGACGCGCAGCACATCGTCAGCTGCTGCGCGGCCGGCTCCATCATCATATGGAAGATGCCCGAGGTGACGTTCACAATCACATATACACGCACATGGGCCTCGGGCACGCGGGCGCGGTGACGTGCGCGCGGTTCAGCCCCGACGCGCAGCACATCGTCAGCTGCTGCGCGGCCGGCTCCATCATCATATGGAAGATGCCCGAGGTGACGTTCACAATCACATATACACGCACATGGGCCTCGGGCACGCGGGCGCGGTGACGTGCGCGCGGTTCAGCCCCGACGCGCAGCACATCGTCAGCTGCTGCGCGGCCGGCTCCATCATCATATGGAAGATGCCCGAGGTGACGTTCACAATCACATATACACGCACATGGGCCTCGGGCACGCGGGCGCGGTGACGTGCGCGCGGTTCAGCCCCGACGCGCAGCACATCGTCAGCTGCTGCGCGGCCGGCTCCATCATCATATGGAAGATGCCCGAGGTGACGTTCACAATCACATATACACGCACATGGGCCTCGGGCACGCGGGCGCGGTGACGTGCGCGCGGTTCAGCCCCGACGCGCAGCACATCGTCAGCTGCTGCGCGGCCGGCTCCATCATCATATGGAAGATGCCCGAGGTGACGTTCACAATCACATATACACGCACATGGGCCTCGGGCACGCGGGCGCGGTGACGTGCGCGCGGTTCAGCCCCGACGCGCAGCACATCGTCAGCTGCTGCGCGGCCGGCTCCATCATCATATGGAAGATGCCCGAGGTGACGTTCACAATCACATATACACGCACATGGGCCTCGGGCACGCGGGCGCGGTGACGTGCGCGCGGTTCAGCCCCGACGCGCAGCACATCGTCAGCTGCTGCGCGGCCGGCTCCATCATCATATGGAAGATGCCCGAGGTGACGTTCACAATCACATATACACGCACATGGGCCTCGGGCACGCGGGCGCGGTGACGTGCGCGCGGTTCAGCCCCGACGCGCAGCACATCGTCAGCTGCTGCGCGGCCGGCTCCATCATCATATGGAAGATGCCCGAGGTGACGTTCACAATCACATATACACGCACATGGGCCTACGGCACGCAGGCGCGGTGACGTGCGCGCGGTTCAGCCCCGACGCGCAGCACATCGTCAGCTGCTGCGCGGCCGGCTAATATAACTGACTAGCGGTACCTAATATTCCCGAAGAAGTGATAGCGTTGGGGTCCCAAGGTGCTGGAGTGGTGACTCCGCATCGGGAAGCGCAGTGTTGGCAGACCGCCACTTGGTGGACCGACGACATCAAACAAGCGCATGGATCCGCTGGATTCATGGATTCAGGCTGCGCAAGACCGAGGCCTTTGGAAGTCCAGCAATGGACGTCTATCATATCGGTTGACAAAGAGGAAGAAAAAGTGGTTAGGACTACGGTCGCCTATACGGGGGGTCGTAGGTTCGAGCCCGGGCACGCACTTCAGACTTTTCGGAGTTATGTGCGTTTATCACAAGCTTCAACGGTGAAGGAAAACATCGTGAGGAAACCTGCACACCTGAGAATTCTCCATTATGTTAATATATAAACCTTTCTCAGAGAGGAGACCTACGTTCAGTAGTGAGACGTTAACGGGTTGCTCATGATGATGCAACGGCTGGATCGAAACGCTGGCGAAGCAACGGCTGGATCATGCGTCATGCTCGTGAACGGGTGCCGCCTACGGGAATGGGGCTGCTTTGTGTCTGCCCGTCTTAACATGAATTGAATTGTAGTACTTTTCTTTTTTTTTTTTTGGAACTTCCCCTCATTTTAGAAATATTATATTTTATTCTAACAAAGTTGCATCAGCAAATCGGCTTGGCATCCGGCTGCCCAGAAGATATTCATAGCTTCATAATATTGTAAAATGATAATTTTGAAAAGAGCAACTGCTGAGTTTCTTGCCGGCTCTTCTCAGCAGAATCCGCTTTCCGAACCGGTGGTAGAATTATGACTTGTCATAAGACTTAAGAGCCACAGGTTAGCCTACGTGAAATAAATAATTTTGAATTTGAATTTGATGTACAGGTGTATCTACAAAAGCACCAACCGTCTTCAGGACGCAAAAGCATAGCAGAGTCGCCGAAAACATTGAAAGAGGAACTGAGGCTGCCTCTCGACGATAAAGCAATGCAGAAAGCAGCTGGGGACAGGCCGAACAAAGTACCAGCCGCACCATCGAAGGTACATAGTCTGACTAAAACTCTCTCTGCGTCATATCTCAGCAATGAGGAATACTTCATTGCTGATAGGTTTGCGACCCCTGTCCATTATTCATTTATGCAAGTAATGGTAGGAATTTTTGAAGCTAACAAATAAAGATAGTTAGCTAAAGAGCTAACTATAGAGAAAGCTCTCTACGTCGTATTCCTCATTGCTTAGGGTATTGAATCCTTGTCATTATTCATATTATTGCTAGGAGTTTCCTTGGGTTAAGAATCCGATGGATACCCAGATGCTTCCGCATACGTCTCTACTGAGAGAACGAGATTTATATCCGTTTTCACAGACCGTACCAAAATCATCCCCTAAGTAAGCCCCTAAATACAACCCCCTACCCAATGTCATTTCATTGAGGCGTTCCCTTAACGACGGTCGTGAAAATCAAATTGACAGAAAGCTTCAACTAATTTAGCTTAGGTAGCCCGTAAAAGCTTGGGATAAGTGGTGAAAACGCGCATTAGACTCTTATTTTATTTTACGTGAGTGATAATAACCGGGACTGACTTTACGTACTCTCCTAGTTACGGAGGGGGTGAAAAAAGGGTAATTTGGACACCCATCGTTACGAAATATGGTTGAGCAAAGCAACGGCTGGGTCATGCGTCATGCTCGTGAACGGGTGCCGCCGGCGGGAATAGGGCTACTTTCTGTCTGCCCATCTTAATATGTATTGAATAATAATTGTAAGTATGCATTTTTGGGAACTTCCCCTCATTGTGGAAACACTGGATATATATCCATATTTAAATATAATTAGGCACCACCGACTAGTATTTTAATCGTCATGTATTTGAATATTACTAGTATTCAATTCGATGCCTTAACATGGGTAACATATGCATGTCACGCTCTCTTTAAACATTTCTGTGGTGGTGTGTGATGCGGGTTGTTACGTTCCCTCAAAAATGGTTGAACGAAGCAACGGCTGGGTCATGCGTCATGCTCGTGAACGGGTTCCAGCGGCGGGAATGGGGCTACTTTCTGTCTGCCCGTCTTAACATATATTAAATCGTAAGTAGGTATGTGTTCACTCAATTAAGGTTCACTTTTCTGTGGCAAATCTATTAGAAAATAAAATGCGGGTGTCTTCTTAACTAGTTTATTAGCGACTGACGTATTGAACTGATGCAAAATTGAAAGTGTCATTGATATATTATTAATTAGACAACTTGAATAGAACACATTGATATAGTTACAAAAAATAGATGAATCGACTTAGACAGTATGCGTTTGTGGAACTTCCCCTGATTGTGGAAACAATGCATACATAGCATAGTATCTATTGTAATTGTAAACTTGTTTTAAAAAGAGCAACCGCCGAGTTTCTTGCTGGTTCTTTTCGGCAGGAAGGGCATTCCGAACCAGTGGTAGACTCATCGACGATTCAAAAGCACTTGTAAAAAAGGTTATTTGAATAAAAAATATTTCTATTCTATTCTGTTCATCCAGTAACAGACCGAGGTCAAAGTTGCTTAACCACCGTGTTCGTTTGATAAGCGCTGTCACAACTAGGCCACAATGTTGCAGGTGGAGCGCATCGAGGCTATGGACACCACCCGCAGTAGCGTACACTCGTGCTGCCCCTGCGACTCCGCCAAGTCCAAGCAGTCTGACGGATCCAAGAAGAGCACTCCCAAAACCGGCGCAGGCGTCAAGTGCTGCAGGCCGCCCGGTGAGTACGTTATTCTGTTTAGGGTTCCGTACCCAAAGGGTGCCAATTGCCAACGGGACCCTATTACTTACTAAGCCTCCGCTGTCCGTCCGTCTGTCAGCGGGCTGTATCTCGTACACCGTAACAGGTAGACAGTTAAAATTTTCAGTGTGTATTTCTATTGCCGCTATAACAAATAATAAAAATTAAATTAAATTAAAAAATAAAGGGGGGCTGGGATACATGATAAAGGAGTCGAAATAAAATTTTAGTTTTTTACCCTGGCACGTGGGGTGTCACTGTCTAGAGATCGTGGAGTTCAAATATATTTTTTATTATTTTTAGCTTCAATAATGAAGATATGGGGGCCGTCAAAGTTGTGACCAAAACAAACAAGCTTCTATTTAACTTACAATGTATGTAGGTATGTTTGTTTAGACAGTTTAGGTCAAATCTTGCAAGATGAATTAGAGCCACTTCCCGGTTTCCGATTGAGCTGAAATTTTACATACACAGTCATATATACCTAAATCGAATGACAATGCAATATTATTGTGATATGCCTTTATCTGATGATGGAGCTGGAAAAACGTTATCGGGACTCTGTAATAAAACGACGTAACACCATCGAATTTGAGAGAAAATTTCCCATGATAAAACTGAGGCAGTTAGTAGTAACACGGACAAAAAAAGTTGTTGCTACAGGTAACGAATAAATCTCCCAGCCTTAAAATAACGAAAGGCCTCGCTGAAACGATATCGAGGTTAGAGATTATAGAGGTAAAGGTAAATTGGATCTAATCATTCAATTCAAATGCGAGATCAAATAATCAGAAATGAAGAGATCCGCAGGAGAAACATAGCTCAGCGAGTCGCGAAACAAGTGGAAATGGGCGGGCACATAGTTCGAAGAGGTCTGATGGTCGTTGGGGTCCTAAGGTACTGGAGTGGCGACTCCACAACGGGAAGCGTAGTGTTGGCAGACCCCCCCCACTACATGGACTGACGACATCAAACGAGTCGCAGGGAGCCGCTGGATTCAGGCGGCGCAAGACCGAGGCAGTTGTCTAGCAGTGGACGTATATCGGTGGACGAATTTAAGAAGAAAATTCAATTTAATTCATGAAGAGCATAGGAGTTTCCAGAAATAAATAATAATTATCTGAAGTCAGGATTCGAACCTCTGAACCGATAGTATCACTCCTTTTTTTTACCCCTGCGCCGTCGAAGCATTGATGGAATGTGTAAAATAAACGAAGACAATAATAAACAACAAACACAAGGACTGTGACGAAAAAATCTTACGCTTTTATTTAACGTTACGGACGTTTTTTGCCGGCTAGGGTACCCCTCCGCAACGCCCCTTAAGGAACTTCGTTCCAAAAATCATATTTTGAATTTGTTTGTTTTCAGATAATCTACCGACAAGGACAACAAGTAAGAACTACATCAACAGCAGTGGTGACAAGAAGTAACTTTGTAACTAAATGTATTATTTAATGTTATTTGTATTTTTATAATTATTTTATAACGAAATAAAAAGCTCTTAGGTACAATAAATGTGCTTTTATTTACATATTTTCAGTCTTAAAGTAAGTTTTCTTAAACACACTGACCTCTATAAAAGTAGGAAAAAAAATTCAAAATTATTTTTCACGTAGGCCAACCTGTTGCTCTTATGACAAGTCATGACTCTACCGCGCCGGTTCGGAAAGCGGATTCTGCTGAGAAGAGCCGGCAAGAAACTCAGCAGTTGCTCTTTTCAAAATAATCATTTTACAATATTATTATGAAGATATTACATTGTAATAAGTTTTTAATACTATACAGATGGATGCTGAGATAAAAGTATCCTAGGATAAAATGGGTTACTTTCATCTAAGATACATGCTATCTTAGCACCAAATATCATCAGATAATATTGGTTCAGCTGTGAAATTCTAACAGACAAATACATTTTGCGTTTTTAGTATACATACATTATTAATGATTACCTAAAAAATACATTCGCAATAAATTAACATCTTATCTTAAAACAGCAATTATATACAAGGTCTATTTTAATTTCTTGAACAAAGGTTAGAATAGACAGATTGTGGTTTTGTACACATAACCACCACCCATATTATGATTTAATTAAAATATTTTAAAAAACCGCCTTCAAACACCTGCACCACACTCTACCAATTTTGATAATGGCACCACCTGGGAAGTATACCCTTTCAAACAAAAAAGAATTTACAAATCGTTCAAGGCATCTTCCAATAATCAATGAACATACATAAAAAAAATCTGACAAATTGAGAACCTCCTTAATTTTTGAAGTTGGTTAAAAAATAGTTAGAACAGACAGATTGTGGTTTGGTTCACATGACAACCACTACTCATTAAATAATACAGCCTTTTATAATTTATTACTAGCAACTGCCCACAATCTTATTCACATAGGTCTCATATCTCATATAGCATAGATTTCAATAATTTGGTTATTTACTCAGCACCTCTTTCTCTGGCGTCAACATTAACACAATATGTTATGAGTTGACTTATGTAGTAGTTTGTACAGTAAAATCAATAACAATAAATTAAAAGGTATAATAAGCTGTTGAGAACTATTTTTTTCACTTGTTAATACTTTTGTTTGGAATTCATTCAAAGTTAAGCTTCTTCAAGAAAGTCATCTGCCCGATTTGCATTAGGAATTATTATGTTCATTAATCAACTCCCTCTTTTATCAAAAATTAAAAAAATTAGTCTTTGAAACATTGCAACTAACAGTAGATATAGAGATTACCGAAACTAAATAAACTCACAAACTTTATGACCTCCTTAAAATATTAGAGAAGATTACATATATTCATGATAAAT
>JARPMR010000111.1:0-27961 GCA_029955525.1 Oeneis ivallda | reverse complement strand
CCAAGGCGAAGACCCCCAGGGAGAAGAAGGCCGCCGCGGCCGCCAAGAGGAAGAAGCCCGCCGCGAAGAAAGCCTCCGCCGCCGTCGCCGCTTCCCCGGCCAAGGCCAAGGGCGCCGCCTCCAAGGCGAAGAAGACCGCGAAGCCGCCCACGAAGAAACCCAAAGCGCCGAAACCGAAGAAGGCAGCACCCAAGTCGAAGCCCGCCGCCAAGAAGGCCGCCGCTGCCAAAAAGTAAGCTGCGCTGCGCACTGGAGGAGGCTGGCTGGCTGCCTGCCTTCGCTCGACGAGCTGCTCGCTATTCGCCCGCCGACGGCCGACGGATGATGCGTGCGTTCAATGTGCAATTCCTGCGTGCGGCTTAACAACCGTCACAACAAAAAGCCCTTTTCAGGGCTAACATAACTTTCCATTACATACCTATGAGTACCTATAGGTACCTACTACTACTACTACTGTTACAACTACTACTTCGGAGAATCACCACATCATTAAAAAAGTAGGTAGGTAAGTATAAATTATCGTTCTGTTATTACTTACGTGTTTCAACGTAACGAACGAACACACACACTCACTCACACACACGAAAAATAAAAAAATAAAAATAATAAAAGAAAAACATGCACACACAAACGTCACAAGTCACAACACAACACCTTACTTTCACTTACCTACTATTATTATGTAGGTTAGGTTAGGCTAGGTACCTTTACGCTAGGCCCTGCATACCTTCACCTAGGTATCACACGCACGCGACGGCCCGGCCGGTGAGCATCATCTGCTGCTAATTACAAATTAAAACAATAAACAGCCGGCCACCTACGAACGAACCCGATCCCGACTCCGATCCTGCACCCCACCCATCACCATTCGTCGATCGCGATCGGTTTCAAAGCTAATATTTACCTACGTACATACATCTATTATTTTCTACATTTTCGTAAAATTTTATTTTCTAAAAATGCGCCGTTGCCACGCTTACCTACCCACCTAACAGTGTCTCTCTCACTCATAGTCATCTATCTCTTTCCGTCTTCGCATGCAACGTCGCATTTTCTAAACAACCGCTCGTCGCGATCCCCACCGTACTGCCGACCGCGGTCACCATACATATATAAAACGACGGCGATTGAAAAAAATATATTCTCGCTCTAGCATCCACGCTCGCGTGTACACATCGTACGCGCGCCCTTGCATTTTGTATCGTTTTTAAACTCTTCAATAACAATGTCCGGACGTGGTAAAGGCGGCAAAGTTAAGGGAAAGGTCAAGTCTCGCTCCAATCGTGCCGGTCTACAGTTCCCCGTCGGACGTATTCACAGGCTGCTGAGGAAGGGCAACTACGCGGAACGCGTCGGTGCCGGCGCCCCAGTGTACCTAGCGGCCGTGATGGAGTATCTGGCCGCTGAAGTCCTGGAGTTGGCCGGTAACGCGGCGCGCGACAACAAGAAGACCAGGATCATACCCAGACATCTGCAGCTGGCCATCCGCAACGACGAGGAGCTGAACAAACTTCTCTCCGGTGTGACCATCGCACAGGGCGGCGTGCTTCCGAACATCCAGGCCGTCCTGTTGCCCAAGAAGACCGAGAAGAAGGCCTAAGATCTTAATCTTATAACGATCTTAGGATATTATATTTATACTAATTCATAGTATAAATCAAAAGGCCCTTTTCAGGGCCACAAAATTATTCCAATCATACCTACTACATATTATTATTGTTATTATTATTTTAAATAGCTAGTTAGGCTATATACTTACCTACTTACCTACCTACCTACCTACCTACCTACCTACCTACCTATCAATTCATCGACCGATGTCGATTGTCGATGATGATCGAGGTAATTATTATTATCAATATTCATTCATTCTTATTTATCTATTTATTATTATTATTATTTTTTTTTTTATTGATGATGATCGATGATAATAATAATTACTTATTGGTTCATCATCAGATGTGCAGGTTTCCTCGATTGTTTTCCACGATGTTTTCCTTCACCTATCGCTATCTCCCTCCCTCTCGGGCGCTCCCCGTCCCTCCCCGTCCGTCCGCCCGCCGATGTCGTTGATTGGTCGATTTCAACGAGACCGCTCGTCGGCAGTCAGTAGTGTTCAGCGTCGAGAAACTAACAAAAAGCGAAAAATCCACGGCGGCGTATCATTTCTCTGACGTCCGAGCGCTAGTGCGGTCGCATTGATACCTGATAATATTTTTGTTGTTTTGAGTTTCTTCACTCAATACGTAGTACAACATGCCACCAAAGACCAGCGGTAAGGCCGCCAAGAAATCCGGCAAGGCCCAGAAGAACATCTCCAAGTCCGACAAGAAGAAGAAGAAGCACAAGAGGAAGGAGAGCTACGCAATTTACATCTACAAAGTGCTCAAGCAGGTCCACCCGGACACCGGTATCTCCAGTAAGGCGATGTCGATCATGAACTCGTTCGTGAATGACATTTTCGAGCGCATCGCCGCCGAGGCTTCCCGGCTCGCCCACTACAATAAGAGGTCGACTATCACCTCCAGGGAGGTGCAGACGTCCGTGAGGCTGCTGCTGCCCGGGGAGTTGGCCAAGCACGCGGTCAGCGAAGGCACCAAGGCCGTCACCAAGTACACCAGCTCGAAGTGAGGAGGTCTTGGCGTCTCGCCGGTGTCCGTCCCGCCCTCGTCGAGGTTGAACGGGATTTAAAAAAAAAGGCCCTTTTCAGGGCCACAAAATCATTCCAAATACTTACCTAAATTCAAAATACATTAATTACAGGTTTACAGTTACAAAGTTAGCAAAAGCTACTAATATGGTAAAATAATAAATTTAAAGTAGGTATTAAAAAAAAAAAAAAATAATAATAATCTACCTACCTATCCACGTACGTACGTACCTACCTACCTACCTACCTACCTACCTACCTACCTACCTAATATATTTTGTTTGTTTCGGAAACGCTGAACCAACCGATATACCTAGATGGAATTTTAACAGCATTAATGTACATGTAGTTAAAAATTTAAAATTATACCTACGGCCTAAGTAAATGCTGAACCGATCTTGATGAAGTCTTGTTACAAGTAAAATTTATATTTTTCTTTATTTCCGTGGTATTCGCTCTCTCGCTCGGCCGCGGCCGCCGCTGCTAGCGAGTTTCGCCCCCTGCCCCCCGTCCCCCCCGCACGCTTACCTATAAAAGTTTCGAACCCGACACCGCTAATATTTATTCACTAACTGTGCCTGTTGCGTGTGGACGCGTTCGCGCCTGCCTGACGCACCTTTATTCTATTAATTTCAATTTTTAATTTACTCATACAAGTTGTCTCCATCGTGAAGCATGGCCCGCACGAAGCAGACCGCCCGCAAGTCCACCGGTGGTAAGGCGCCTCGCAAGCAGCTGGCCACGAAGGCCGCGCGCAAGAGCGCTCCGGCCACCGGCGGCGTCAAGAAGCCTCACCGCTACAGGCCGGGCACGGTGGCGCTCCGCGAGATCCGTCGCTACCAGAAGAGCACCGAGCTTCTGATCCGCAAGCTGCCGTTCCAGCGGCTGGTGCGCGAGATCGCTCAAGACTTCAAGACCGATCTGCGCTTCCAGAGCTCCGCCGTGATGGCACTGCAGGAGGCTAGCGAGGCGTACCTGGTCGGCCTCTTCGAGGACACCAACCTTTGCGCCATTCACGCTAAGCGCGTCACCATCATGCCGAAGGATATCCAGCTCGCGCGCAGGATCAGAGGCGAACGCGCCTAGAGCTGTGTGCGTCCGCCACGCCGAGTTGTGACCTCGGAAGCTAAGCAAAAAAAAAGGCCCTTTTCAGGGCCACAAAACTTTCTTTCCTGCTATACCCCTATATTAAACAAAATTAGTTTATCAAATTATAAAATGAGGTAAAAAGTAATAATAATGTTAATTCTTGTCTGTCTGATTGATACATACATACATAAATAAATACAAAGTTACGTACTATACTTACTTTAGGTAATTAATTTTATGCAACATTTATCATCATAAAGCGACCCTTAGTATATCTACTATATACCTACGTACATAAATAATAGAAAAGTAATATAAATAAGAAATATTAATATAATTATTGTATAGATTTAAGTTAATAATAATTCGGATCAACAACAAAACTCATACACCCCCCCCCCCCCTCCTCTCTCCAAACACCCCCCCCCCCCCCCCCCCTCCTTTAGTGTCTCTTTTACTCTACCAGCGACTGCCACATGAAAACATGAGATCGGTTGATCGGTTGGGCGGTCAAGTCTATACGGAAAGTATAAATATACGCGTTTTCAGAATTTTGATACCATTCCAGTGTTGATTCTCGTTCTGTTCGCAGTGCGCGGTGCGGTGCGGCGCAGTTTCAAGTTTACAGCAAATAATACTTACTATCTCATCCCGGTTTAGAAGATGACCGGTCGCGGCAAAGGTGGCAAGGGATTGGGGAAAGGTGGTGCCAAGCGTCACAGGAAAGTGTTACGTGATAACATCCAAGGTATCACGAAGCCGGCCATCCGTCGTCTGGCGCGCAGAGGTGGCGTCAAGCGTATATCCGGTCTGATATACGAGGAGACCCGCGGTGTGCTGAAAGTGTTCCTCGAGAACGTGATCCGCGACGCCGTCACATACACGGAGCACGCCAAGAGGAAGACCGTCACCGCTATGGACGTCGTGTACGCTCTGAAACGTCAGGGTCGCACCCTGTACGGTTTCGGAGGTTAAGCGATGGCTACAGTGGTAGCACTCTATACTATAGTTATAGAGACAAAAAAAAGGCCCTTTTCAGGGCCGCATATATTTCTATTTATCCTACTACACATGAGAAAAAGATATAAAATCACAATTTTTTTACTTACCACCTTGAACCTATACTAGATACCTACCTACCTACCTACCTACCTACCTACCTACCTACCTACCTACCTACCTATACCTACCTACCACCTAGGTATATATTTTTATCATTATTCTTGGAAGTGCCTAAGTTCCTACCTACTCAATAAAACAAAATGCCTAAATAGTGTTGTTTTGTTTCTAATTAGGTTTATAATACCTAATAAGTAAGTAAGTAAGCAAGCAAGCAAGCAAGCAAGCAAGCAAGCAAGCAAGTAATAAAAATTAGTTTTGATATTACGTACACTGCTTAGGCCCGCATGCAGAAGACGCCGTGTTGTTAGGTTTAACTCACTAATAAATTTGTAACAATTTTGACACAGAAGCTTTAGGTAGGTATACGAAATCCTTTCGTCAAAGCGGCAGCTAACTCTGTGTTAAAAGGATAACCCGACGTTTCTGCAAGCGGGCCTTAGTATAGGTACTCGTAGTCCCCGACGAGCTGATTCAAGTGGTAGGTAGGTAGGTCTGTATATTGTACAAGTTGATCCTCAGCCGTCATCTGATCCATCGTTGTCTTGCAATGTGGACTCTAACTATATGAAAAGAATAATAATATTATTTAAAGTCTTAGGTATTTTTTTTTTACTAAAGTACTAGCCGATAAGCCGAGGCGCATACTCTGCTCTCTGAGCCAGCCACAAGAGAGCGAGCGCGCGTATTCGCGTCCATATTTTATTTATTTATTATTATTTGTCTTTGCATGTTTGTTTATATTTGAATGTGAACATAAGAGGAACATATATTTATATATTTTTTCCCATAACATCGGCATATCTCTATTGAAATAGTCAGACCGCCGGCGAGAGACTGCAGTTCGTACACGCCGAGAGATCGAGTTGTGTTTTACGAGGGTCTACTTTGATCGTTTTAAAGTATGTATAAATCAGGTTATGTATTTAGGTGAGTTATCTATTCAATTGAATGGAATCTCAGCTTTTAATTTGGCAAGATATACAAAGATTTTAGCAATGTTTTATAGAGAAAAATGAGTTTTAAACGGGACCCGAGGTACGCGTCTAGCGGTGTATCGAAATGAAACATCGATCGCTCCGCGAACACTGAGCTGATATGAATTTGAATTGTACCAAAACACGTACAGGCTCAAGATGAAACGACCCAAACATACGAAATTATGGAAAATTAACATGGGAATATATTATTTTGTTTTAATCGGATGCATGCTAGTGAAAAGTTGTAAGTATTCGTACGGGAAAATATCTAGCGACATCGCGGCTCTCCTTACGGTAAAGCCACGAGCCTTACTACCAACAGCGACCTCGTGCGGCGGCATATTGAAATATTTATCGTGTTAGCAGTATTGCGCGTCTTTTGTGATTGATTATAAATAATTATTAATAAATAATAATAAAGAAAATGTCCGACACCGCAGTTGCAACCGAGGCACCAGCGCCGGCGACGCCCGCGAAGAAACCCAAGGCGTCCGCTGGCGCCGCGGCCAAGAAGCCGAAGGCGAAGCCCACCCACCCCAAGACGTCCGAGATGGTGAACAGCGCCATCAAGGAGCTCAAGGAGAGGAGCGGCTCGTCCCTGCAGGCGATCAAGAAGTACATCGCCGCCCAGTACAAGGTCGACGCGGAGAAGATGGCGCCTTTCATACGGAAGTACCTGAAGAGCGCCGTCGAGTCCGGCGCGTTGATCCAGACGAAGGGCAAGGGCGCTTCGGGCTCGTTCAAGCTGGAGTCGAAGTCGTCCGCGTCCAAGAAGCCCGCCGGCGCCAAGTCCGCCGCCGCCTCGGCGAGGGCGAAGAAGGCCGCCTCCTCGCCGGCCGCCGCCAGCGCCAAGGCCGGCAAGAAGGCGGCGGCCGCGACCGCCGCGTCCCCCTCCAAGGCGAAGACCCCCAGGGAGAAGAAGGCCGCCGCGGCCGCCAAGAGGAAGAAGCCCGCCGCGAAGAAAGCCTCCGCCGCCGTCGCCGCTTCCCCGGCCAAGGCCAAGGGCGCCGCCTCCAAGGCGAAGAAGACCGCGAAGCCGCCCACGAAGAAACCCAAAGCGCCGAAACCGAAGAAGGCAGCACCCAAGTCGAAGCCCGCCGCCAAGAAGGCCGCCGCTGCCAAAAAGTAAGCTGCGCTGCGCACTGGAGGAGGCTGGCTGGCTGCCTGCCTTCGCTCGACGAGCTGCTCGCTATTCGCCCGCCGACGGCCGACGGATGATGCGTGCGTTCAATGTGCAATTCCTGCGTGCGGCTTAACAACCGTCACAACAAAAAGCCCTTTTCAGGGCTAACATAACTTTCCATTACATACCTATGAGTACCTATAGGTACCTACTACTACTACTACTGTTACAACTACTACTTCGGAGAATCACCACATCATTAAAAAAGTAGGTAGGTAAGTATAAATTATCGTTCTGTTATTACTTACGTGTTTCAACGTAACGAACGAACACACACACTCACTCACACACACGAAAAATAAAAAAATAAAAATAATAAAAGAAAAACATGCACACACAAACGTCACAAGTCACAACACAACACCTTACTTTCACTTACCTACTATTATTATGTAGGTTAGGTTAGGCTAGGTACCTTTACGCTAGGCCCTGCATACCTTCACCTAGGTATCACACGCACGCGACGGCCCGGCCGGTGAGCATCATCTGCTGCTAATTACAAATTAAAACAATAAACAGCCGGCCACCTACGAACGAACCCGATCCCGACTCCGATCCTGCACCCCACCCATCACCATTCGTCGATCGCGATCGGTTTCAAAGCTAATATTTACCTACGTACATACATCTATTATTTTCTACATTTTCGTAAAATTTTATTTTCTAAAAATGCGCCGTTGCCACGCTTACCTACCCACCTAACAGTGTCTCTCTCACTCATAGTCATCTATCTCTTTCCGTCTTCGCATGCAACGTCGCATTTTCTAAACAACCGCTCGTCGCGATCCCCACCGTACTGCCGACCGCGGTCACCATACATATATAAAACGACGGCGATTGAAAAAAATATATTCTCGCTCTAGCATCCACGCTCGCGTGTACACATCGTACGCGCGCCCTTGCATTTTGTATCGTTTTTAAACTCTTCAATAACAATGTCCGGACGTGGTAAAGGCGGCAAAGTTAAGGGAAAGGTCAAGTCTCGCTCCAATCGTGCCGGTCTACAGTTCCCCGTCGGACGTATTCACAGGCTGCTGAGGAAGGGCAACTACGCGGAACGCGTCGGTGCCGGCGCCCCAGTGTACCTAGCGGCCGTGATGGAGTATCTGGCCGCTGAAGTCCTGGAGTTGGCCGGTAACGCGGCGCGCGACAACAAGAAGACCAGGATCATACCCAGACATCTGCAGCTGGCCATCCGCAACGACGAGGAGCTGAACAAACTTCTCTCCGGTGTGACCATCGCACAGGGCGGCGTGCTTCCGAACATCCAGGCCGTCCTGTTGCCCAAGAAGACCGAGAAGAAGGCCTAAGATCTTAATCTTATAACGATCTTAGGATATTATATTTATACTAATTCATAGTATAAATCAAAAGGCCCTTTTCAGGGCCACAAAATTATTCCAATCATACCTACTACATATTATTATTGTTATTATTATTTTAAATAGCTAGTTAGGCTATATACTTACCTACTTACCTACCTACCTACCTACCTACCTACCTACCTACCTATCAATTCATCGACCGATGTCGATTGTCGATGATGATCGAGGTAATTATTATTATCAATATTCATTCATTCTTATTTATCTATTTATTATTATTATTATTTTTTTTTTTATTGATGATGATCGATGATAATAATAATTACTTATTGGTTCATCATCAGATGTGCAGGTTTCCTCGATTGTTTTCCACGATGTTTTCCTTCACCTATCGCTATCTCCCTCCCTCTCGGGCGCTCCCCGTCCCTCCCCGTCCGTCCGCCCGCCGATGTCGTTGATTGGTCGATTTCAACGAGACCGCTCGTCGGCAGTCAGTAGTGTTCAGCGTCGAGAAACTAACAAAAAGCGAAAAATCCACGGCGGCGTATCATTTCTCTGACGTCCGAGCGCTAGTGCGGTCGCATTGATACCTGATAATATTTTTGTTGTTTTGAGTTTCTTCACTCAATACGTAGTACAACATGCCACCAAAGACCAGCGGTAAGGCCGCCAAGAAATCCGGCAAGGCCCAGAAGAACATCTCCAAGTCCGACAAGAAGAAGAAGAAGCACAAGAGGAAGGAGAGCTACGCAATTTACATCTACAAAGTGCTCAAGCAGGTCCACCCGGACACCGGTATCTCCAGTAAGGCGATGTCGATCATGAACTCGTTCGTGAATGACATTTTCGAGCGCATCGCCGCCGAGGCTTCCCGGCTCGCCCACTACAATAAGAGGTCGACTATCACCTCCAGGGAGGTGCAGACGTCCGTGAGGCTGCTGCTGCCCGGGGAGTTGGCCAAGCACGCGGTCAGCGAAGGCACCAAGGCCGTCACCAAGTACACCAGCTCGAAGTGAGGAGGTCTTGGCGTCTCGCCGGTGTCCGTCCCGCCCTCGTCGAGGTTGAACGGGATTTAAAAAAAAAGGCCCTTTTCAGGGCCACAAAATCATTCCAAATACTTACCTAAATTCAAAATACATTAATTACAGGTTTACAGTTACAAAGTTAGCAAAAGCTACTAATATGGTAAAATAATAAATTTAAAGTAGGTATTAAAAAAAAAAAAAAATAATAATAATCTACCTACCTATCCACGTACGTACGTACCTACCTACCTACCTACCTACCTACCTACCTACCTACCTAATATATTTTGTTTGTTTCGGAAACGCTGAACCAACCGATATACCTAGATGGAATTTTAACAGCATTAATGTACATGTAGTTAAAAATTTAAAATTATACCTACGGCCTAAGTAAATGCTGAACCGATCTTGATGAAGTCTTGTTACAAGTAAAATTTATATTTTTCTTTATTTCCGTGGTATTCGCTCTCTCGCTCGGCCGCGGCCGCCGCTGCTAGCGAGTTTCGCCCCCTGCCCCCCGTCCCCCCCGCACGCTTACCTATAAAAGTTTCGAACCCGACACCGCTAATATTTATTCACTAACTGTGCCTGTTGCGTGTGGACGCGTTCGCGCCTGCCTGACGCACCTTTATTCTATTAATTTCAATTTTTAATTTACTCATACAAGTTGTCTCCATCGTGAAGCATGGCCCGCACGAAGCAGACCGCCCGCAAGTCCACCGGTGGTAAGGCGCCTCGCAAGCAGCTGGCCACGAAGGCCGCGCGCAAGAGCGCTCCGGCCACCGGCGGCGTCAAGAAGCCTCACCGCTACAGGCCGGGCACGGTGGCGCTCCGCGAGATCCGTCGCTACCAGAAGAGCACCGAGCTTCTGATCCGCAAGCTGCCGTTCCAGCGGCTGGTGCGCGAGATCGCTCAAGACTTCAAGACCGATCTGCGCTTCCAGAGCTCCGCCGTGATGGCACTGCAGGAGGCTAGCGAGGCGTACCTGGTCGGCCTCTTCGAGGACACCAACCTTTGCGCCATTCACGCTAAGCGCGTCACCATCATGCCGAAGGATATCCAGCTCGCGCGCAGGATCAGAGGCGAACGCGCCTAGAGCTGTGTGCGTCCGCCACGCCGAGTTGTGACCTCGGAAGCTAAGCAAAAAAAAAGGCCCTTTTCAGGGCCACAAAACTTTCTTTCCTGCTATACCCCTATATTAAACAAAATTAGTTTATCAAATTATAAAATGAGGTAAAAAGTAATAATAATGTTAATTCTTGTCTGTCTGATTGATACATACATACATAAATAAATACAAAGTTACGTACTATACTTACTTTAGGTAATTAATTTTATGCAACATTTATCATCATAAAGCGACCCTTAGTATATCTACTATATACCTACGTACATAAATAATAGAAAAGTAATATAAATAAGAAATATTAATATAATTATTGTATAGATTTAAGTTAATAATAATTCGGATCAACAACAAAACTCATACACCCCCCCCCCCCCTCCTCTCTCCAAACACCCCCCCCCCCCCCCCCCCTCCTTTAGTGTCTCTTTTACTCTACCAGCGACTGCCACATGAAAACATGAGATCGGTTGATCGGTTGGGCGGTCAAGTCTATACGGAAAGTATAAATATACGCGTTTTCAGAATTTTGATACCATTCCAGTGTTGATTCTCGTTCTGTTCGCAGTGCGCGGTGCGGTGCGGCGCAGTTTCAAGTTTACAGCAAATAATACTTACTATCTCATCCCGGTTTAGAAGATGACCGGTCGCGGCAAAGGTGGCAAGGGATTGGGGAAAGGTGGTGCCAAGCGTCACAGGAAAGTGTTACGTGATAACATCCAAGGTATCACGAAGCCGGCCATCCGTCGTCTGGCGCGCAGAGGTGGCGTCAAGCGTATATCCGGTCTGATATACGAGGAGACCCGCGGTGTGCTGAAAGTGTTCCTCGAGAACGTGATCCGCGACGCCGTCACATACACGGAGCACGCCAAGAGGAAGACCGTCACCGCTATGGACGTCGTGTACGCTCTGAAACGTCAGGGTCGCACCCTGTACGGTTTCGGAGGTTAAGCGATGGCTACAGTGGTAGCACTCTATACTATAGTTATAGAGACAAAAAAAAGGCCCTTTTCAGGGCCGCATATATTTCTATTTATCCTACTACACATGAGAAAAAGATATAAAATCACAATTTTTTTACTTACCACCTTGAACCTATACTAGATACCTACCTACCTACCTACCTACCTACCTACCTACCTACCTACCTACCTACCTATACCTACCTACCACCTAGGTATATATTTTTATCATTATTCTTGGAAGTGCCTAAGTTCCTACCTACTCAATAAAACAAAATGCCTAAATAGTGTTGTTTTGTTTCTAATTAGGTTTATAATACCTAATAAGTAAGTAAGTAAGCAAGCAAGCAAGCAAGCAAGCAAGCAAGCAAGCAAGTAATAAAAATTAGTTTTGATATTACGTACACTGCTTAGGCCCGCATGCAGAAGACGCCGTGTTGTTAGGTTTAACTCACTAATAAATTTGTAACAATTTTGACACAGAAGCTTTAGGTAGGTATACGAAATCCTTTCGTCAAAGCGGCAGCTAACTCTGTGTTAAAAGGATAACCCGACGTTTCTGCAAGCGGGCCTTAGTATAGGTACTCGTAGTCCCCGACGAGCTGATTCAAGTGGTAGGTAGGTAGGTCTGTATATTGTACAAGTTGATCCTCAGCCGTCATCTGATCCATCGTTGTCTTGCAATGTGGACTCTAACTATATGAAAAGAATAATAATATTATTTAAAGTCTTAGGTATTTTTTTTTTACTAAAGTACTAGCCGATAAGCCGAGGCGCATACTCTGCTCTCTGAGCCAGCCACAAGAGAGCGAGCGCGCGTATTCGCGTCCATATTTTATTTATTTATTATTATTTGTCTTTGCATGTTTGTTTATATTTGAATGTGAACATAAGAGGAACATATATTTATATATTTTTTCCCATAACATCGGCATATCTCTATTGAAATAGTCAGACCGCCGGCGAGAGACTGCAGTTCGTACACGCCGAGAGATCGAGTTGTGTTTTACGAGGGTCTACTTTGATCGTTTTAAAGTATGTATAAATCAGGTTATGTATTTAGGTGAGTTATCTATTCAATTGAATGGAATCTCAGCTTTTAATTTGGCAAGATATACAAAGATTTTAGCAATGTTTTATAGAGAAAAATGAGTTTTAAACGGGACCCGAGGTACGCGTCTAGCGGTGTATCGAAATGAAACATCGATCGCTCCGCGAACACTGAGCTGATATGAATTTGAATTGTACCAAAACACGTACAGGCTCAAGATGAAACGACCCAAACATACGAAATTATGGAAAATTAACATGGGAATATATTATTTTGTTTTAATCGGATGCATGCTAGTGAAAAGTTGTAAGTATTCGTACGGGAAAATATCTAGCGACATCGCGGCTCTCCTTACGGTAAAGCCACGAGCCTTACTACCAACAGCGACCTCGTGCGGCGGCATATTGAAATATTTATCGTGTTAGCAGTATTGCGCGTCTTTTGTGATTGATTATAAATAATTATTAATAAATAATAATAAAGAAAATGTCCGACACCGCAGTTGCAACCGAGGCACCAGCGCCGGCGACGCCCGCGAAGAAACCCAAGGCGTCCGCTGGCGCCGCGGCCAAGAAGCCGAAGGCGAAGCCCACCCACCCCAAGACGTCCGAGATGGTGAACAGCGCCATCAAGGAGCTCAAGGAGAGGAGCGGCTCGTCCCTGCAGGCGATCAAGAAGTACATCGCCGCCCAGTACAAGGTCGACGCGGAGAAGATGGCGCCTTTCATACGGAAGTACCTGAAGAGCGCCGTCGAGTCCGGCGCGTTGATCCAGACGAAGGGCAAGGGCGCTTCGGGCTCGTTCAAGCTGGAGTCGAAGTCGTCCGCGTCCAAGAAGCCCGCCGGCGCCAAGTCCGCCGCCGCCTCGGCGAGGGCGAAGAAGGCCGCCTCCTCGCCGGCCGCCGCCAGCGCCAAGGCCGGCAAGAAGGCGGCGGCCGCGACCGCCGCGTCCCCCTCCAAGGCGAAGACCCCCAGGGAGAAGAAGGCCGCCGCGGCCGCCAAGAGGAAGAAGCCCGCCGCGAAGAAAGCCTCCGCCGCCGTCGCCGCTTCCCCGGCCAAGGCCAAGGGCGCCGCCTCCAAGGCGAAGAAGACCGCGAAGCCGCCCACGAAGAAACCCAAAGCGCCGAAACCGAAGAAGGCAGCACCCAAGTCGAAGCCCGCCGCCAAGAAGGCCGCCGCTGCCAAAAAGTAAGCTGCGCTGCGCACTGGAGGAGGCTGGCTGGCTGCCTGCCTTCGCTCGACGAGCTGCTCGCTATTCGCCCGCCGACGGCCGACGGATGATGCGTGCGTTCAATGTGCAATTCCTGCGTGCGGCTTAACAACCGTCACAACAAAAAGCCCTTTTCAGGGCTAACATAACTTTCCATTACATACCTATGAGTACCTATAGGTACCTACTACTACTACTACTGTTACAACTACTACTTCGGAGAATCACCACATCATTAAAAAAGTAGGTAGGTAAGTATAAATTATCGTTCTGTTATTACTTACGTGTTTCAACGTAACGAACGAACACACACACTCACTCACACACACGAAAAATAAAAAAATAAAAATAATAAAAGAAAAACATGCACACACAAACGTCACAAGTCACAACACAACACCTTACTTTCACTTACCTACTATTATTATGTAGGTTAGGTTAGGCTAGGTACCTTTACGCTAGGCCCTGCATACCTTCACCTAGGTATCACACGCACGCGACGGCCCGGCCGGTGAGCATCATCTGCTGCTAATTACAAATTAAAACAATAAACAGCCGGCCACCTACGAACGAACCCGATCCCGACTCCGATCCTGCACCCCACCCATCACCATTCGTCGATCGCGATCGGTTTCAAAGCTAATATTTACCTACGTACATACATCTATTATTTTCTACATTTTCGTAAAATTTTATTTTCTAAAAATGCGCCGTTGCCACGCTTACCTACCCACCTAACAGTGTCTCTCTCACTCATAGTCATCTATCTCTTTCCGTCTTCGCATGCAACGTCGCATTTTCTAAACAACCGCTCGTCGCGATCCCCACCGTACTGCCGACCGCGGTCACCATACATATATAAAACGACGGCGATTGAAAAAAATATATTCTCGCTCTAGCATCCACGCTCGCGTGTACACATCGTACGCGCGCCCTTGCATTTTGTATCGTTTTTAAACTCTTCAATAACAATGTCCGGACGTGGTAAAGGCGGCAAAGTTAAGGGAAAGGTCAAGTCTCGCTCCAATCGTGCCGGTCTACAGTTCCCCGTCGGACGTATTCACAGGCTGCTGAGGAAGGGCAACTACGCGGAACGCGTCGGTGCCGGCGCCCCAGTGTACCTAGCGGCCGTGATGGAGTATCTGGCCGCTGAAGTCCTGGAGTTGGCCGGTAACGCGGCGCGCGACAACAAGAAGACCAGGATCATACCCAGACATCTGCAGCTGGCCATCCGCAACGACGAGGAGCTGAACAAACTTCTCTCCGGTGTGACCATCGCACAGGGCGGCGTGCTTCCGAACATCCAGGCCGTCCTGTTGCCCAAGAAGACCGAGAAGAAGGCCTAAGATCTTAATCTTATAACGATCTTAGGATATTATATTTATACTAATTCATAGTATAAATCAAAAGGCCCTTTTCAGGGCCACAAAATTATTCCAATCATACCTACTACATATTATTATTGTTATTATTATTTTAAATAGCTAGTTAGGCTATATACTTACCTACTTACCTACCTACCTACCTACCTACCTACCTACCTACCTATCAATTCATCGACCGATGTCGATTGTCGATGATGATCGAGGTAATTATTATTATCAATATTCATTCATTCTTATTTATCTATTTATTATTATTATTATTTTTTTTTTTATTGATGATGATCGATGATAATAATAATTACTTATTGGTTCATCATCAGATGTGCAGGTTTCCTCGATTGTTTTCCACGATGTTTTCCTTCACCTATCGCTATCTCCCTCCCTCTCGGGCGCTCCCCGTCCCTCCCCGTCCGTCCGCCCGCCGATGTCGTTGATTGGTCGATTTCAACGAGACCGCTCGTCGGCAGTCAGTAGTGTTCAGCGTCGAGAAACTAACAAAAAGCGAAAAATCCACGGCGGCGTATCATTTCTCTGACGTCCGAGCGCTAGTGCGGTCGCATTGATACCTGATAATATTTTTGTTGTTTTGAGTTTCTTCACTCAATACGTAGTACAACATGCCACCAAAGACCAGCGGTAAGGCCGCCAAGAAATCCGGCAAGGCCCAGAAGAACATCTCCAAGTCCGACAAGAAGAAGAAGAAGCACAAGAGGAAGGAGAGCTACGCAATTTACATCTACAAAGTGCTCAAGCAGGTCCACCCGGACACCGGTATCTCCAGTAAGGCGATGTCGATCATGAACTCGTTCGTGAATGACATTTTCGAGCGCATCGCCGCCGAGGCTTCCCGGCTCGCCCACTACAATAAGAGGTCGACTATCACCTCCAGGGAGGTGCAGACGTCCGTGAGGCTGCTGCTGCCCGGGGAGTTGGCCAAGCACGCGGTCAGCGAAGGCACCAAGGCCGTCACCAAGTACACCAGCTCGAAGTGAGGAGGTCTTGGCGTCTCGCCGGTGTCCGTCCCGCCCTCGTCGAGGTTGAACGGGATTTAAAAAAAAAGGCCCTTTTCAGGGCCACAAAATCATTCCAAATACTTACCTAAATTCAAAATACATTAATTACAGGTTTACAGTTACAAAGTTAGCAAAAGCTACTAATATGGTAAAATAATAAATTTAAAGTAGGTATTAAAAAAAAAAAAAAATAATAATAATCTACCTACCTATCCACGTACGTACGTACCTACCTACCTACCTACCTACCTACCTACCTACCTACCTAATATATTTTGTTTGTTTCGGAAACGCTGAACCAACCGATATACCTAGATGGAATTTTAACAGCATTAATGTACATGTAGTTAAAAATTTAAAATTATACCTACGGCCTAAGTAAATGCTGAACCGATCTTGATGAAGTCTTGTTACAAGTAAAATTTATATTTTTCTTTATTTCCGTGGTATTCGCTCTCTCGCTCGGCCGCGGCCGCCGCTGCTAGCGAGTTTCGCCCCCTGCCCCCCGTCCCCCCCGCACGCTTACCTATAAAAGTTTCGAACCCGACACCGCTAATATTTATTCACTAACTGTGCCTGTTGCGTGTGGACGCGTTCGCGCCTGCCTGACGCACCTTTATTCTATTAATTTCAATTTTTAATTTACTCATACAAGTTGTCTCCATCGTGAAGCATGGCCCGCACGAAGCAGACCGCCCGCAAGTCCACCGGTGGTAAGGCGCCTCGCAAGCAGCTGGCCACGAAGGCCGCGCGCAAGAGCGCTCCGGCCACCGGCGGCGTCAAGAAGCCTCACCGCTACAGGCCGGGCACGGTGGCGCTCCGCGAGATCCGTCGCTACCAGAAGAGCACCGAGCTTCTGATCCGCAAGCTGCCGTTCCAGCGGCTGGTGCGCGAGATCGCTCAAGACTTCAAGACCGATCTGCGCTTCCAGAGCTCCGCCGTGATGGCACTGCAGGAGGCTAGCGAGGCGTACCTGGTCGGCCTCTTCGAGGACACCAACCTTTGCGCCATTCACGCTAAGCGCGTCACCATCATGCCGAAGGATATCCAGCTCGCGCGCAGGATCAGAGGCGAACGCGCCTAGAGCTGTGTGCGTCCGCCACGCCGAGTTGTGACCTCGGAAGCTAAGCAAAAAAAAAGGCCCTTTTCAGGGCCACAAAACTTTCTTTCCTGCTATACCCCTATATTAAACAAAATTAGTTTATCAAATTATAAAATGAGGTAAAAAGTAATAATAATGTTAATTCTTGTCTGTCTGATTGATACATACATACATAAATAAATACAAAGTTACGTACTATACTTACTTTAGGTAATTAATTTTATGCAACATTTATCATCATAAAGCGACCCTTAGTATATCTACTATATACCTACGTACATAAATAATAGAAAAGTAATATAAATAAGAAATATTAATATAATTATTGTATAGATTTAAGTTAATAATAATTCGGATCAACAACAAAACTCATACACCCCCCCCCCCCCTCCTCTCTCCAAACACCCCCCCCCCCCCCCCCCCTCCTTTAGTGTCTCTTTTACTCTACCAGCGACTGCCACATGAAAACATGAGATCGGTTGATCGGTTGGGCGGTCAAGTCTATACGGAAAGTATAAATATACGCGTTTTCAGAATTTTGATACCATTCCAGTGTTGATTCTCGTTCTGTTCGCAGTGCGCGGTGCGGTGCGGCGCAGTTTCAAGTTTACAGCAAATAATACTTACTATCTCATCCCGGTTTAGAAGATGACCGGTCGCGGCAAAGGTGGCAAGGGATTGGGGAAAGGTGGTGCCAAGCGTCACAGGAAAGTGTTACGTGATAACATCCAAGGTATCACGAAGCCGGCCATCCGTCGTCTGGCGCGCAGAGGTGGCGTCAAGCGTATATCCGGTCTGATATACGAGGAGACCCGCGGTGTGCTGAAAGTGTTCCTCGAGAACGTGATCCGCGACGCCGTCACATACACGGAGCACGCCAAGAGGAAGACCGTCACCGCTATGGACGTCGTGTACGCTCTGAAACGTCAGGGTCGCACCCTGTACGGTTTCGGAGGTTAAGCGATGGCTACAGTGGTAGCACTCTATACTATAGTTATAGAGACAAAAAAAAGGCCCTTTTCAGGGCCGCATATATTTCTATTTATCCTACTACACATGAGAAAAAGATATAAAATCACAATTTTTTTACTTACCACCTTGAACCTATACTAGATACCTACCTACCTACCTACCTACCTACCTACCTACCTACCTACCTACCTACCTATACCTACCTACCACCTAGGTATATATTTTTATCATTATTCTTGGAAGTGCCTAAGTTCCTACCTACTCAATAAAACAAAATGCCTAAATAGTGTTGTTTTGTTTCTAATTAGGTTTATAATACCTAATAAGTAAGTAAGTAAGCAAGCAAGCAAGCAAGCAAGCAAGCAAGCAAGCAAGTAATAAAAATTAGTTTTGATATTACGTACACTGCTTAGGCCCGCATGCAGAAGACGCCGTGTTGTTAGGTTTAACTCACTAATAAATTTGTAACAATTTTGACACAGAAGCTTTAGGTAGGTATACGAAATCCTTTCGTCAAAGCGGCAGCTAACTCTGTGTTAAAAGGATAACCCGACGTTTCTGCAAGCGGGCCTTAGTATAGGTACTCGTAGTCCCCGACGAGCTGATTCAAGTGGTAGGTAGGTAGGTCTGTATATTGTACAAGTTGATCCTCAGCCGTCATCTGATCCATCGTTGTCTTGCAATGTGGACTCTAACTATATGAAAAGAATAATAATATTATTTAAAGTCTTAGGTATTTTTTTTTTACTAAAGTACTAGCCGATAAGCCGAGGCGCATACTCTGCTCTCTGAGCCAGCCACAAGAGAGCGAGCGCGCGTATTCGCGTCCATATTTTATTTATTTATTATTATTTGTCTTTGCATGTTTGTTTATATTTGAATGTGAACATAAGAGGAACATATATTTATATATTTTTTCCCATAACATCGGCATATCTCTATTGAAATAGTCAGACCGCCGGCGAGAGACTGCAGTTCGTACACGCCGAGAGATCGAGTTGTGTTTTACGAGGGTCTACTTTGATCGTTTTAAAGTATGTATAAATCAGGTTATGTATTTAGGTGAGTTATCTATTCAATTGAATGGAATCTCAGCTTTTAATTTGGCAAGATATACAAAGATTTTAGCAATGTTTTATAGAGAAAAATGAGTTTTAAACGGGACCCGAGGTACGCGTCTAGCGGTGTATCGAAATGAAACATCGATCGCTCCGCGAACACTGAGCTGATATGAATTTGAATTGTACCAAAACACGTACAGGCTCAAGATGAAACGACCCAAACATACGAAATTATGGAAAATTAACATGGGAATATATTATTTTGTTTTAATCGGATGCATGCTAGTGAAAAGTTGTAAGTATTCGTACGGGAAAATATCTAGCGACATCGCGGCTCTCCTTACGGTAAAGCCACGAGCCTTACTACCAACAGCGACCTCGTGCGGCGGCATATTGAAATATTTATCGTGTTAGCAGTATTGCGCGTCTTTTGTGATTGATTATAAATAATTATTAATAAATAATAATAAAGAAAATGTCCGACACCGCAGTTGCAACCGAGGCACCAGCGCCGGCGACGCCCGCGAAGAAACCCAAGGCGTCCGCTGGCGCCGCGGCCAAGAAGCCGAAGGCGAAGCCCACCCACCCCAAGACGTCCGAGATGGTGAACAGCGCCATCAAGGAGCTCAAGGAGAGGAGCGGCTCGTCCCTGCAGGCGATCAAGAAGTACATCGCCGCCCAGTACAAGGTCGACGCGGAGAAGATGGCGCCTTTCATACGGAAGTACCTGAAGAGCGCCGTCGAGTCCGGCGCGTTGATCCAGACGAAGGGCAAGGGCGCTTCGGGCTCGTTCAAGCTGGAGTCGAAGTCGTCCGCGTCCAAGAAGCCCGCCGGCGCCAAGTCCGCCGCCGCCTCGGCGAGGGCGAAGAAGGCCGCCTCCTCGCCGGCCGCCGCCAGCGCCAAGGCCGGCAAGAAGGCGGCGGCCGCGACCGCCGCGTCCCCCTCCAAGGCGAAGACCCCCAGGGAGAAGAAGGCCGCCGCGGCCGCCAAGAGGAAGAAGCCCGCCGCGAAGAAAGCCTCCGCCGCCGTCGCCGCTTCCCCGGCCAAGGCCAAGGGCGCCGCCTCCAAGGCGAAGAAGACCGCGAAGCCGCCCACGAAGAAACCCAAAGCGCCGAAACCGAAGAAGGCAGCACCCAAGTCGAAGCCCGCCGCCAAGAAGGCCGCCGCTGCCAAAAAGTAAGCTGCGCTGCGCACTGGAGGAGGCTGGCTGGCTGCCTGCCTTCGCTCGACGAGCTGCTCGCTATTCGCCCGCCGACGGCCGACGGATGATGCGTGCGTTCAATGTGCAATTCCTGCGTGCGGCTTAACAACCGTCACAACAAAAAGCCCTTTTCAGGGCTAACATAACTTTCCATTACATACCTATGAGTACCTATAGGTACCTACTACTACTACTACTGTTACAACTACTACTTCGGAGAATCACCACATCATTAAAAAAGTAGGTAGGTAAGTATAAATTATCGTTCTGTTATTACTTACGTGTTTCAACGTAACGAACGAACACACACACTCACTCACACACACGAAAAATAAAAAAATAAAAATAATAAAAGAAAAACATGCACACACAAACGTCACAAGTCACAACACAACACCTTACTTTCACTTACCTACTATTATTATGTAGGTTAGGTTAGGCTAGGTACCTTTACGCTAGGCCCTGCATACCTTCACCTAGGTATCACACGCACGCGACGGCCCGGCCGGTGAGCATCATCTGCTGCTAATTACAAATTAAAACAATAAACAGCCGGCCACCTACGAACGAACCCGATCCCGACTCCGATCCTGCACCCCACCCATCACCATTCGTCGATCGCGATCGGTTTCAAAGCTAATATTTACCTACGTACATACATCTATTATTTTCTACATTTTCGTAAAATTTTATTTTCTAAAAATGCGCCGTTGCCACGCTTACCTACCCACCTAACAGTGTCTCTCTCACTCATAGTCATCTATCTCTTTCCGTCTTCGCATGCAACGTCGCATTTTCTAAACAACCGCTCGTCGCGATCCCCACCGTACTGCCGACCGCGGTCACCATACATATATAAAACGACGGCGATTGAAAAAAATATATTCTCGCTCTAGCATCCACGCTCGCGTGTACACATCGTACGCGCGCCCTTGCATTTTGTATCGTTTTTAAACTCTTCAATAACAATGTCCGGACGTGGTAAAGGCGGCAAAGTTAAGGGAAAGGTCAAGTCTCGCTCCAATCGTGCCGGTCTACAGTTCCCCGTCGGACGTATTCACAGGCTGCTGAGGAAGGGCAACTACGCGGAACGCGTCGGTGCCGGCGCCCCAGTGTACCTAGCGGCCGTGATGGAGTATCTGGCCGCTGAAGTCCTGGAGTTGGCCGGTAACGCGGCGCGCGACAACAAGAAGACCAGGATCATACCCAGACATCTGCAGCTGGCCATCCGCAACGACGAGGAGCTGAACAAACTTCTCTCCGGTGTGACCATCGCACAGGGCGGCGTGCTTCCGAACATCCAGGCCGTCCTGTTGCCCAAGAAGACCGAGAAGAAGGCCTAAGATCTTAATCTTATAACGATCTTAGGATATTATATTTATACTAATTCATAGTATAAATCAAAAGGCCCTTTTCAGGGCCACAAAATTATTCCAATCATACCTACTACATATTATTATTGTTATTATTATTTTAAATAGCTAGTTAGGCTATATACTTACCTACTTACCTACCTACCTACCTACCTACCTACCTACCTACCTATCAATTCATCGACCGATGTCGATTGTCGATGATGATCGAGGTAATTATTATTATCAATATTCATTCATTCTTATTTATCTATTTATTATTATTATTATTTTTTTTTTTATTGATGATGATCGATGATAATAATAATTACTTATTGGTTCATCATCAGATGTGCAGGTTTCCTCGATTGTTTTCCACGATGTTTTCCTTCACCTATCGCTATCTCCCTCCCTCTCGGGCGCTCCCCGTCCCTCCCCGTCCGTCCGCCCGCCGATGTCGTTGATTGGTCGATTTCAACGAGACCGCTCGTCGGCAGTCAGTAGTGTTCAGCGTCGAGAAACTAACAAAAAGCGAAAAATCCACGGCGGCGTATCATTTCTCTGACGTCCGAGCGCTAGTGCGGTCGCATTGATACCTGATAATATTTTTGTTGTTTTGAGTTTCTTCACTCAATACGTAGTACAACATGCCACCAAAGACCAGCGGTAAGGCCGCCAAGAAATCCGGCAAGGCCCAGAAGAACATCTCCAAGTCCGACAAGAAGAAGAAGAAGCACAAGAGGAAGGAGAGCTACGCAATTTACATCTACAAAGTGCTCAAGCAGGTCCACCCGGACACCGGTATCTCCAGTAAGGCGATGTCGATCATGAACTCGTTCGTGAATGACATTTTCGAGCGCATCGCCGCCGAGGCTTCCCGGCTCGCCCACTACAATAAGAGGTCGACTATCACCTCCAGGGAGGTGCAGACGTCCGTGAGGCTGCTGCTGCCCGGGGAGTTGGCCAAGCACGCGGTCAGCGAAGGCACCAAGGCCGTCACCAAGTACACCAGCTCGAAGTGAGGAGGTCTTGGCGTCTCGCCGGTGTCCGTCCCGCCCTCGTCGAGGTTGAACGGGATTTAAAAAAAAAGGCCCTTTTCAGGGCCACAAAATCATTCCAAATACTTACCTAAATTCAAAATACATTAATTACAGGTTTACAGTTACAAAGTTAGCAAAAGCTACTAATATGGTAAAATAATAAATTTAAAGTAGGTATTAAAAAAAAAAAAAAATAATAATAATCTACCTACCTATCCACGTACGTACGTACCTACCTACCTACCTACCTACCTACCTACCTACCTACCTAATATATTTTGTTTGTTTCGGAAACGCTGAACCAACCGATATACCTAGATGGAATTTTAACAGCATTAATGTACATGTAGTTAAAAATTTAAAATTATACCTACGGCCTAAGTAAATGCTGAACCGATCTTGATGAAGTCTTGTTACAAGTAAAATTTATATTTTTCTTTATTTCCGTGGTATTCGCTCTCTCGCTCGGCCGCGGCCGCCGCTGCTAGCGAGTTTCGCCCCCTGCCCCCCGTCCCCCCCGCACGCTTACCTATAAAAGTTTCGAACCCGACACCGCTAATATTTATTCACTAACTGTGCCTGTTGCGTGTGGACGCGTTCGCGCCTGCCTGACGCACCTTTATTCTATTAATTTCAATTTTTAATTTACTCATACAAGTTGTCTCCATCGTGAAGCATGGCCCGCACGAAGCAGACCGCCCGCAAGTCCACCGGTGGTAAGGCGCCTCGCAAGCAGCTGGCCACGAAGGCCGCGCGCAAGAGCGCTCCGGCCACCGGCGGCGTCAAGAAGCCTCACCGCTACAGGCCGGGCACGGTGGCGCTCCGCGAGATCCGTCGCTACCAGAAGAGCACCGAGCTTCTGATCCGCAAGCTGCCGTTCCAGCGGCTGGTGCGCGAGATCGCTCAAGACTTCAAGACCGATCTGCGCTTCCAGAGCTCCGCCGTGATGGCACTGCAGGAGGCTAGCGAGGCGTACCTGGTCGGCCTCTTCGAGGACACCAACCTTTGCGCCATTCACGCTAAGCGCGTCACCATCATGCCGAAGGATATCCAGCTCGCGCGCAGGATCAGAGGCGAACGCGCCTAGAGCTGTGTGCGTCCGCCACGCCGAGTTGTGACCTCGGAAGCTAAGCAAAAAAAAAGGCCCTTTTCAGGGCCACAAAACTTTCTTTCCTGCTATACCCCTATATTAAACAAAATTAGTTTATCAAATTATAAAATGAGGTAAAAAGTAATAATAATGTTAATTCTTGTCTGTCTGATTGATACATACATACATAAATAAATACAAAGTTACGTACTATACTTACTTTAGGTAATTAATTTTATGCAACATTTATCATCATAAAGCGACCCTTAGTATATCTACTATATACCTACGTACATAAATAATAGAAAAGTAATATAAATAAGAAATATTAATATAATTATTGTATAGATTTAAGTTAATAATAATTCGGATCAACAACAAAACTCATACACCCCCCCCCCCCCTCCTCTCTCCAAACACCCCCCCCCCCCCCCCCCCTCCTTTAGTGTCTCTTTTACTCTACCAGCGACTGCCACATGAAAACATGAGATCGGTTGATCGGTTGGGCGGTCAAGTCTATACGGAAAGTATAAATATACGCGTTTTCAGAATTTTGATACCATTCCAGTGTTGATTCTCGTTCTGTTCGCAGTGCGCGGTGCGGTGCGGCGCAGTTTCAAGTTTACAGCAAATAATACTTACTATCTCATCCCGGTTTAGAAGATGACCGGTCGCGGCAAAGGTGGCAAGGGATTGGGGAAAGGTGGTGCCAAGCGTCACAGGAAAGTGTTACGTGATAACATCCAAGGTATCACGAAGCCGGCCATCCGTCGTCTGGCGCGCAGAGGTGGCGTCAAGCGTATATCCGGTCTGATATACGAGGAGACCCGCGGTGTGCTGAAAGTGTTCCTCGAGAACGTGATCCGCGACGCCGTCACATACACGGAGCACGCCAAGAGGAAGACCGTCACCGCTATGGACGTCGTGTACGCTCTGAAACGTCAGGGTCGCACCCTGTACGGTTTCGGAGGTTAAGCGATGGCTACAGTGGTAGCACTCTATACTATAGTTATAGAGACAAAAAAAAGGCCCTTTTCAGGGCCGCATATATTTCTATTTATCCTACTACACATGAGAAAAAGATATAAAATCACAATTTTTTTACTTACCACCTTGAACCTATACTAGATACCTACCTACCTACCTACCTACCTACCTACCTACCTACCTACCTACCTACCTATACCTACCTACCACCTAGGTATATATTTTTATCATTATTCTTGGAAGTGCCTAAGTTCCTACCTACTCAATAAAACAAAATGCCTAAATAGTGTTGTTTTGTTTCTAATTAGGTTTATAATACCTAATAAGTAAGTAAGTAAGCAAGCAAGCAAGCAAGCAAGCAAGCAAGCAAGCAAGTAATAAAAATTAGTTTTGATATTACGTACACTGCTTAGGCCCGCATGCAGAAGACGCCGTGTTGTTAGGTTTAACTCACTAATAAATTTGTAACAATTTTGACACAGAAGCTTTAGGTAGGTATACGAAATCCTTTCGTCAAAGCGGCAGCTAACTCTGTGTTAAAAGGATAACCCGACGTTTCTGCAAGCGGGCCTTAGTATAGGTACTCGTAGTCCCCGACGAGCTGATTCAAGTGGTAGGTAGGTAGGTCTGTATATTGTACAAGTTGATCCTCAGCCGTCATCTGATCCATCGTTGTCTTGCAATGTGGACTCTAACTATATGAAAAGAATAATAATATTATTTAAAGTCTTAGGTATTTTTTTTTTACTAAAGTACTAGCCGATAAGCCGAGGCGCATACTCTGCTCTCTGAGCCAGCCACAAGAGAGCGAGCGCGCGTATTCGCGTCCATATTTTATTTATTTATTATTATTTGTCTTTGCATGTTTGTTTATATTTGAATGTGAACATAAGAGGAACATATATTTATATATTTTTTCCCATAACATCGGCATATCTCTATTGAAATAGTCAGACCGCCGGCGAGAGACTGCAGTTCGTACACGCCGAGAGATCGAGTTGTGTTTTACGAGGGTCTACTTTGATCGTTTTAAAGTATGTATAAATCAGGTTATGTATTTAGGTGAGTTATCTATTCAATTGAATGGAATCTCAGCTTTTAATTTGGCAAGATATACAAAGATTTTAGCAATGTTTTATAGAGAAAAATGAGTTTTAAACGGGACCCGAGGTACGCGTCTAGCGGTGTATCGAAATGAAACATCGATCGCTCCGCGAACACTGAGCTGATATGAATTTGAATTGTACCAAAACACGTACAGGCTCAAGATGAAACGACCCAAACATACGAAATTATGGAAAATTAACATGGGAATATATTATTTTGTTTTAATCGGATGCATGCTAGTGAAAAGTTGTAAGTATTCGTACGGGAAAATATCTAGCGACATCGCGGCTCTCCTTACGGTAAAGCCACGAGCCTTACTACCAACAGCGACCTCGTGCGGCGGCATATTGAAATATTTATCGTGTTAGCAGTATTGCGCGTCTTTTGTGATTGATTATAAATAATTATTAATAAATAATAATAAAGAAAATGTCCGACACCGCAGTTGCAACCGAGGCACCAGCGCCGGCGACGCCCGCGAAGAAACCCAAGGCGTCCGCTGGCGCCGCGGCCAAGAAGCCGAAGGCGAAGCCCACCCACCCCAAGACGTCCGAGATGGTGAACAGCGCCATCAAGGAGCTCAAGGAGAGGAGCGGCTCGTCCCTGCAGGCGATCAAGAAGTACATCGCCGCCCAGTACAAGGTCGACGCGGAGAAGATGGCGCCTTTCATACGGAAGTACCTGAAGAGCGCCGTCGAGTCCGGCGCGTTGATCCAGACGAAGGGCAAGGGCGCTTCGGGCTCGTTCAAGCTGGAGTCGAAGTCGTCCGCGTCCAAGAAGCCCGCCGGCGCCAAGTCCGCCGCCGCCTCGGCGAGGGCGAAGAAGGCCGCCTCCTCGCCGGCCGCCGCCAGCGCCAAGGCCGGCAAGAAGGCGGCGGCCGCGACCGCCGCGTCCCCCTCCAAGGCGAAGACCCCCAGGGAGAAGAAGGCCGCCGCGGCCGCCAAGAGGAAGAAGCCCGCCGCGAAGAAAGCCTCCGCCGCCGTCGCCGCTTCCCCGGCCAAGGCCAAGGGCGCCGCCTCCAAGGCGAAGAAGACCGCGAAGCCGCCCACGAAGAAACCCAAAGCGCCGAAACCGAAGAAGGCAGCACCCAAGTCGAAGCCCGCCGCCAAGAAGGCCGCCGCTGCCAAAAAGTAAGCTGCGCTGCGCACTGGAGGAGGCTGGCTGGCTGCCTGCCTTCGCTCGACGAGCTGCTCGCTATTCGCCCGCCGACGGCCGACGGATGATGCGTGCGTTCAATGTGCAATTCCTGCGTGCGGCTTAACAACCGTCACAACAAAAAGCCCTTTTCAGGGCTAACATAACTTTCCATTACATACCTATGAGTACCTATAGGTACCTACTACTACTACTACTGTTACAACTACTACTTCGGAGAATCACCACATCATTAAAAAAGTAGGTAGGTAAGTATAAATTATCGTTCTGTTATTACTTACGTGTTTCAACGTAACGAACGAACACACACACTCACTCACACACACGAAAAATAAAAAAATAAAAATAATAAAAGAAAAACATGCACACACAAACGTCACAAGTCACAACACAACACCTTACTTTCACTTACCTACTATTATTATGTAGGTTAGGTTAGGCTAGGTACCTTTACGCTAGGCCCTGCATACCTTCACCTAGGTATCACACGCACGCGACGGCCCGGCCGGTGAGCATCATCTGCTGCTAATTACAAATTAAAACAATAAACAGCCGGCCACCTACGAACGAACCCGATCCCGACTCCGATCCTGCACCCCACCCATCACCATTCGTCGATCGCGATCGGTTTCAAAGCTAATATTTACCTACGTACATACATCTATTATTTTCTACATTTTCGTAAAATTTTATTTTCTAAAAATGCGCCGTTGCCACGCTTACCTACCCACCTAACAGTGTCTCTCTCACTCATAGTCATCTATCTCTTTCCGTCTTCGC
>JARPMR010000110.1:7500-28057 GCA_029955525.1 Oeneis ivallda | reverse complement strand
CAAATTATTTTAAGAAAGAACTTTACATATTCCCCTGGTTCTGTCTACCATATTTATTCTAAAATATGACCTGATAATCTATGTGCGTACAACTTGACAAAACATTGGTAGAGAGTTATTATGATACTTTCAGTAAACATCGATAGGATCAATTTGCACCCGGCGACGCCGCTCTGTCGGGTGTCCTTTTATGGTAAGGAATGTTCAATTTCATCATGTTACATCTTGCAGGTTAAAACATGTTGGAAACTGAACTTGGAGGACTAAGTATTTTATCCATACTAGTTTTGAGCTCAGGCGTCACTCGAATAGCATAATGGAACCATAGATTCGTCTTCAAATGAAATTCATTTGGTTTCTCGATTATGAGATTATTGCTCATACACAGACAAACTTGGTCTAAGAACTTTGTTTTATATTTACTTATTGATGATTTACAAAGAAAATTCAAGTTATTCTCAATCAGATCCTCATGAAGAGCAGTCCTATGTGAATTTGTGTACTTTGTCTGTGCGTGCACTAAACCTACTTAATTCACAAATAATACCTTTCTTCGGTCTACAGCATTTTATAATTTTTGGGGAAATGGAAGTAAGTTAATATTATAAGTCTTATATATACATTTATTATTTACTATATATATTAAAGTCTAAATAATAGAAAATTTAAAAATTGTGTAAGCGGAATTTCAAGTCATTTAATATTATGAATAAAATGTTCTGTACCAAATGACTTGTAAACAAAATTTTACCAATAAATTGACTATTGACTATGGACTTGATTGACTTTAAAATACACTAATAAGTAAATAACTTTCAATTATAATTTTTATTTCAGGACTCTGGAGACTTATTCAGATTTATACCAAATAACCCAGAAGAAAGGAGCAGTAAAAGATCAGCGGATGCTAATACGCTATATTCATATATGAAAATACCATCAAAAGGTACCAAAATTATTCGAATTCAAATATACGATGTGGAACAATTGCAAAATAATGAGGATAAAGTATGCAAGTGTAATGCAAATCTATGTATACAGCACGTAGTACAAAACTTGTTCCGGGATGATATATATAGAGATGTCACTAAAATTATCACCCAAATGAAAGAACAACTGAGTGATTAACGTAAAACTAAAATTTGTATTATTTACTTTATTAAATAGCTATTTTTATAACATTTCAGTAAGTAACTATTATTTGTATTCGGTTTGACAGTATTTTAATAAAATAAAAATCTTTAATAAGTTACGTGTCGTTTTTATTTTAAATACACTAATAACTTGATATTATAGGAACCAACCGAAATTGATTTATGTGTTACATATAAAGTTTTGTATGTAAACCAGAAATCGATTTTCGAATAGAGCAGTTTTATCCACACAGTATTACTAAAATACCAATATACCTATTACATAACTGCATAGAGAGTGACAAAGTATTTACATTTGGGTAAAACCATATCTTTTTTTTTTAACTGCAAATCACGTTCCTTTACCAGTCTATAGAAGTAGTTAATAATACTCGTATAATAGATACAATTTAAATTACAAAACTAGGGCCTGCTTATGAAATTCTTTGTATGATGATAAACAGACACAAATTCAAAAACATTGACTTAAATTGACTTAAGCTCAGACCCCTCAAATAGTCGAGTTGTGAAGTTTTTTAGTTTTCATAATGTTAAAATAATATGTTGAAAACTGATTTTACAAGTTATGAGAAATAAAATATGAAAACCAGACTTTTATAAGTTTTTGAAATGATATGTTGAAAACTGATTTTACAAATTTTGAGAAGTAAAATATGAAACCAGACTTTTATAACTTTTTGAAATGATATGTTGAAAGCTGATTTTACAAGTCTTGAGAAGTAAAATATGAAAAGCAGACTTTTATAACTTTTTGAAATGATATGTTGAAAACTGATTTTACAAGTCTTGAGAAGTAAAATATGAAAAGCAGACTTTTATAACTTTTTGAAATGATATGTTGAAAACTGATTTTACAAGTTTTGAGAAGTAAAATATGAAAAGCAGACTTTTATAAGTTTTTGAAAACGTGAATTGAGAGAGATGGATCTTCTTTGATCCAGCTCGCTCAATTCACCACTACTTATATACTCTGCCCATTACCACTTCAGCTCCACTACTTGACACGCAACTCCAGCATCTTAGGACGACAACGAACATTATATCTTCGAGCTATATACTCTGCCCATTACCACTTCAGCTCCACGACTTGACACGCAACTCCAGCATCTTAGGACGACAACGAACATTATATCTTCGAGCTATATACTCTGTCCATTACCACTTCAGCTCCACGACTTGACACGCAACTCCAGCATCTTAGGACGACAACGAACATTATATCTTCGAGCTATATACTCTGCCCATTACCACTTCAGCTCCACGACTTGACACGCAACTCCAGCATCTTAGGACGACAACGAACATTATATCTTCGAGCTATATACTCTGTCCATTACCACTTCAGCTCCACGACTTGACACGCAACTCCAGCATCTTAGGACGACAACGAACATTATATCTTCGAGCTATATACTCTGCCCATTACCACTTCAGCTCCACGACTTGACACGCAACTCCAGCATCTTAGGACGACAACGAACATTATATCTTCGAGCTATATACTCTGCCCATTACCACTTCAGCTCCACTACTTGACACGCAACTCCAGCATCTTAGGACGACAACGAACATTATATCTTCGAGCTATATACTCTGCCCATTACCACTTCAGCTCCACGACTTGACACGCAACTCCAGCATCTTAGGACGACAACGAACATTATATCTTCGAGCTATATACTCTGTCCATTACCACTTCAGCTCCACGACTTGACACGCAACTCCAGCATCTTAGGACGACAACGAACATTATATCTTCGAGCTATATACTCTGCCCATTCCAACTTCAAAAGTTAGAAATGATTTTTCAGTTATTATATCTTTTTCAGAATACATCTCTTAAAACGCTAAAACCCTACCTATAGCCGTCTCCTCCACCCCTATAACGGCCCCTTTCCTCAGATCTAATCAATTTCACCACAAACACGACAGACAAACACCATCTGAACGTGAGGGTAGTTATCAAAAACATCTTAATATCAATATTAATCAATTACACTAATCTAATCCTACTGGCAATATTTATTCGATTAGGGTGCGATTGCTATCGCAATCTCTCAATCAAATGCAACGACGACCTAGACACGAAAGCATCTACTAGTCGGTTGAGTCCTGGTATATAGTGTATTATCTATGGTTGAGTCTCTGGGCAGAGACTGAATTCGTATCGTCTAAACAGCCGTTTTATACTAATATTTCAAAATGGCGCGCAAGATGGCGTGCCCGCGTTGTCAAAATCAAATGTCAACTTGATTAAACTAATTTCAATAAATAAAAGGATACGGAAATCAAAACAATACTCTTAATTAATTAAACGGAAATCAATTTTAAGCACGAATCTGACACTTGTTTTACAGGTAGCGTCCACCCAATGTTCTCCGTGACAACTCATCCATCATACTCTTCACACGAGCTGTGCCTGGGGCGTCTGGAGAACAGCCCGAGCCACAGCCAGATATCCCGCAACTCTAGCCGGAAGAGCAGCAACTCCTTACGCGTCAACCAGTCCACTAAAATAGAAGGTAATGTCTTTGAATCAACATCATCAGGAAACCTTCAACACTACTGGCGTTATAGGCCAAAGTTCACCCAGCAAATTGGCAGACTTCACACACATTTGAGAACATTATGGAGAACTCTCAGACGTGCAAGTTTCTTCGCGATGATTTCCCATCTTCTTTATCAACCTATAGACGTCCACTGCTGGACAAAGGTCTCCTGCATGGACCTCCACAGGCTTCGGTCTTGAGCCGCTTGCATCCAGCGGCTCCCTGCGACTCGTTTGATGTCGTCGGTCCACCTGGTGGGGGGTCTGCCAACACTGCGCTTCCCGCTGCGGGGTCGCCACTCCAACACCTTGGGACCCCAACGACCATCATCTCTTCGAACTATGTGCCCCGCCCATTTCCACTTCAGTTTCGCGACTCGCTGAGCTATGTCGGTGACTTTGGTTCTCCTACGGATCGCCTCATTTCTGATTTGATCTCGCAGGGATATACCGAGCATAGCTCTCTCCATCGCTCGCTGAGTGACCCTGAGGCTTCTTATGAGGCCCACAGTTAGCGACTATGTCTCGGATCCATAAGTCATCACTGGCAACACGCACTGTTCGAAGACTTTAGTCTTCAGGCACTGAGGGATTTTGGACGAGATTGGATTCGGCGGTTAATCTCTTCCTCGAAATTGGACCTACCTAGCTGGACTGTATGTCCCAGATTTACCATTGAAGCATGATATTTAATTGCTTAAACGCACATTACTCCGAAAAGTCAGAGGTGCGTGCCCGGGATTTAACTCGCGACCTTTCGATTAGGAGATCTCCAACCCTAATCACTGCTTACTTTGTATAGGCTAGCTGTATTCTCTCATCATGCGAGGTATGTCTCAGACCCTGGATGCCGCCGGCGGGTATGGGGCTACTTTCTGTCTGCCCGTCTTAACATGAATAGAATTGTAATACGGTTTTTGGAACTTCCCCTAATTGTCGAAATATTATATTCTATTCTAAAAAAGTTGCAGGGAATAAATCGGCTTGGAATCCAGCTACCCACAAGATAGTATAAAAAACTTATTACAATGTAATAGCTACATAATAATATTGTAAAATGATTATTTTGAAAAGAGCAACTGCTGAGTTTCTTGCCGGCTCTTCTCAGCAGAATCCGCTTTCAGAACCGGTGGTAGAGTCATGACGTGTCACAAGAGCCATAGGTAGCCCTACGTGAAATAAATAATTTTGAATTTGAATTTAATTTGAGCCCTTGAACAGTCCTGAGTATAGCCACAGGTTTTTCTTTTTCGATGTCGCTGACGTTGATGTATCTCTGACTTCCAGATTATCTCCGGCTCCATTGCCGCCGTCGTCGATATATTCAGTCGGGAGGACATGTCTGTTAAGCTATTGCATAGCTTTTATCGCGGGCTTTGAACTAGGACAAACAGTCTGAGCGCGGCGACCGAATCAAGAAATTCCGTAACAAAAATAAACCTAACACCGTCGTTCAGTAAGCGTTCAACATTTTAGAGGTTCACAAGTAGCTCTGTTCGGCGCAGTGGGCGAGCGGCCGCTTTCTTTAACGTATGGTTTATGATGTCGCAGGTTCGAATCTCACTCGCGAAGTAGTGACAGTGCGCTTTTCTTGTTTGTTTGTTTTTTAATTATTTTTTGCATAATTTTTATTATGCAAAAAAATATTGCATAAATATTATAATTGCATAAGTTGATAAAAAATGCTATGCAATAGCTTTACCGCGGCAATCCCCGAGTGCCACTTAATTTTTTTTTCTTTTTTACAGACTACAAGCATCTCATGCGACGACCCTCCACAATAGAAGTGCACACAGCACGAGTCTCACTCAAGGACATCGTCTGCTACCTATCTCTGTTGGAAGCTGGGAGACCGGAAGACAAATTAGAGTGTGAGTCATCATTCATCATCATTAGCAACCCATCAACGGCTCACTACTGGGCGCAGGTCTCCTCTCAGAGAAGGGTTATAGGCCATAGTCCACCACGCTGGCCCAATGCGAATTGGCGGACTTCACACACCTTCAAGAACTATGAAGAACTCTCAGGTGTACAGGTTTCCTCACGATGTTTTCCTTCACCGTTGAAGCAAGTGATATTTAATTGCTTAAACGCACTTGACTCCGAAAAATCAGAGGTGCGTACCCGGGATCACACCTGCGACCCCCCGAATAGGAGACCACAGTCCTAACCACTAGGCTATCACTGCTTAAGCTGATGCCTGCGACTTCATCCGCGTGGATTTACTTTTTAAAATCCCTCGGGAACTCTTTGACTCTCCGGGATAAAAAATATAGCCTATATCACTCGCCAGGTCCTCAACCATACCCATGCAAAAAATCACGTCGATCCGTAGCTCTGTTGCAGCGTGATTGAAGGACACCAACAAATACTTTTTCGCATTTATAATATTAGTATGATATTACAGCATTGCAAAGCAGTTACTTTGTTTTTGGAACGAAGTTCCTTTTCGAACGGTTTGGCGGATGGGGAAATGTGGAAATGGGGAATGGAAGAAATGTCTAAGAATTTCCCGTCACGGCCCTTGCTGCTCTAGGCGTAAGAATTTTCCGTCACGATACTTGTTGCCTTCGTTTATTACATACGTTACATCATAACTTTGATGGCGTAACAGTTTAACGAAAGAGAACTATCGGTTCGGGGTTCGAATCCTGACTTCAGATTATTATTTTATAATTTACTAGCTGATGCCCGCGACTTCGTCCGCGTGAAGTTAGTTTTTTTTTTGTATTAAAACCTTCCGTGGAACTTAAGGAACATACAAAAAAATAAATTAAGCGAATTGGTCCATCCATTTTTGAGTTATGCGCTTACCAACATTCATTTTTATTTATATAGATTTATTTTTATTATTAATTTATTATTTTTTATAATTTAATAATAATATTTTGTAAAAAATAAAAAAAAATCCTTGTTCACGCACACTTTAGGCCGACTAATGTCTTTAGGATTGAAACTATCGGTTCGGGGGTTCGAATCCTGACGTCAGATTATTATTGTTTTTTTTTATATTTATTTTTAGTATTATTTTATTATTAGAAGGAACTTCGTTCCAACCGAGTGTTCCACGACATCCAACTTTTTTCTTCTGTATCACGGAATCCCGCAAAATAACGCCTGCCTCTGTCTAATACAGATTTTTGTACACACACACATTTAATTAACACATTATGAATTTTTGTATGTAAAAGTAATATTAAACCCTAATAATTGTATAATTTGAGTCATAGGTCAATAAAATTTAAGGAGAGTGCTGTCGCCTAAAATACAGGTTTTTACCTAGTTTAGGGATAGTAGATTTCCTGAATGTACCTACTTAGTTTAAAATAATCTAAATTTACTATTACAGGTTTTGATTGGAGCTTTGTATAATATGTTAGTGATAAATTTCTTATAATTGTTATCTTGTAGTTATTGAGAATATAGTTATAAGTATATCTATACTAGCTGACCCGGCGAACTTCGTACCGCCAACTTATCTATATAAATAAAACAAATAAACTATTCTTATCAAAAAAAAAACTATCCTATCTTTTAAGTTGGACCAAATTACGGATAGTTACGAATTTTGATCAAAATCGTTTAAGTAGTTTAGGAGTCCATCGCGGACAAACAACGTGACACGTAATTTATATATATTAAGACTAGCTGACCCGGCGAACTTCGTACCGCCAACTTATCTATATAAATAACTAGCTGACCCCGCGAACTTCGTACCGCCAGCAAAAATATTTAGTGGTTGGTCACCCTTATCATTTAGGGGCATGAAAAATAGATGTTGGCCGATTCTCATATCTACCCGATCTGCACACAAAATTTCATGAGAATCGGTCAAGCCGTTTCGGAGGAGTACGGGAACGAACATTGTGACACGAGAATTTTATCTATATAAATAAAAAAAATAAACTAGTCTTATCAAAAAAAAACTATCCTATCTTTTAAGTTGGACCAAATTACGGATAGTTACGAATTTTGATCAAAATCGTTTAAGTAGTTTAGGAGTCCATGGCGGACAAACAACGTGACACGTAATTTATATAGGTATATTAAGACTAGCTGACCCGGCGAACTTCGTACCGCCAACTTATCTATATAAATAACTAGCTGACCCCGCGAACTTCGTACCGCCAGCAAAAATATTTAGTGGTTGGTCACCCTTATCATTTAGGGGCATGAAAAATAGATGTTGGCCGATTCTCATATCTACCCGATCTGCACACAAAATTTCATGAGAATCGGTCAAGCCGTTTCGGAGGAGTACGGGAACGAACATTGTGACACGAGAATTTTATCTATATAAATAAAAAAAATAAACTAGTCTTATCAAAAAAAACTATCCTATCTTTCAAGTTGGACCAAATTACGGATAGTTACGAATTTTGATCAAAATCGTTTAAGTAGTTTAGGAGTTCATCGCGGACAAACAACGTGACACGTAATTTATATATTAAGAAGATTGTTCCATTCCATTTTCCAGTCATGTTCCGTCTATACGACACGGACGGCAATGGAGTCCTTGACACCAATGAGATGGACTGCATCGTCAACCAGATGATGACGGTGGCTGAGTATCTAGGATGGGAGACATCTGAGCTTAGACCGGTGAGATCTATTTGTTAGTAATGTCCCATCTTTTAGACAAGGATGACAATTACCTGGACAAAAATGGAATAGAATAGAAATATTTTTTATTCAAATAAACTTTTTACAAGTGCTTTTGAATCGTCTGACTCTACCACTGGTTCGGAATGCCCTTCCTGCCGAGAAGAACCAGCAAGAAACTCAGCGGTTGCTCTTTACAAAACAAGTTTACAATACAATAAATACTATGCTATGTATGCAGTGTTTCCACAATAAGGGGAAGTTCCCAAAAATGCATACCTACTAACAATGCAATACACTTATCTTAAGGTTGACAGGCATAAAGTAGCCCCATTCCCGCCGGTGGCACCCGTTCACGAGCATGCAGAAAAATTCATGAGGAAAGACTGTATCGTCTACCAGATTATGAAATAAAGTGTTTCATGCTAGAAGATTTGATGTCACCCGCATAAGTGGACCTGGCGCAGTGGTGAGCGCTGTGGTCTTTATAACTGGGAGGTCTCGGGTTCAATTCCCGGCGGGGTCAATTTGAGAATTTATAATTTTTTTACTGTCTCTGGTCTGGTCTGGTGGGAGGGTTTGACCGTGGCTAGTTACCACCCTACCGTCAAAGACGTGCCGCCAAGCCACTTAGCATCGGCATGATGGCGTGTAGAAAAAAATAAGGGGTTGGGTTGAATGTACACTGCCATAGTGCCATGCCCTTTCCAAGTTAGCCCGCTATCATCTTAGACTGAATCGTCACTTACCATCAGGTGAGGTCGCGGTCAAGGATTATCTTGTCATTGAATACATGACTTCTAGCAGTCTTGTGGTAAAACGGTGAAGGACGAACAAGGTTGTAAAGTTCGTGACCGATAGATAGAAGACCGATACATTGAGTCGACTACATTGCGTCAGTGCTGTGGACTGAGCAATTTCGCCTGTGTTAGTGAGGATTATGCTTTTAACTGAAGGGGTGCGGCAATCTACAGAGTAATGGTACTTGCTCGTGAACGGGTGCCGCCGGCGGGAATGGGGCTATTTTCTGTCTGCCCGTCTTAACATGAATTGAATTGTAGTATGTATTTTTTTTGGAACTTCCCCTCATTGTGGAAATATTATATTCTATTCTATTCTAACAAAGTTGCAGGGGTTAAATCGGCTTAGCATCCAGCTGCCCACAAGATAGTATAAAAACATAACACAATATAATAGCTACATAATTACATTGTAAAATGATTATTTTGAAAAGAGCAACTGCTGAGTTTCTTGCCGGCTCTTCTCAGCAGAATCCGCTTTCCGAACCGGTGGTAGAGTCATGAGAGCGTCGTGTCTTAAGAGCCACAGGTTGGCCTACGTGAAATAAATAATTTTGAATTTTTTGGGAGAACATCCCAGAAATGGCAAAAGTACTCTATGGCTGAGCTTACCTGAGTCTGGTAGAGAGTCAGGCGCTGCTCAGGCGTGAAGCACCGCTTCACTTTGTTCAGGATACCAAGCTTATTGGCTACTCTTTTGGCCTTTTACCATTGGGTGAAATCCAAGATCTAGACTTGTGATGATATTGATATTTTTTCACTATGCACCCAGTCTTCCCCCTAATTTCAAATACTTATTTGCTACTTCATTTTAGAACCAAATCTACAGCATCTTGCTTAAAATCCCGTATATTCTGTTTCAGATTTTACAAGACATGATGGTAGAAATAGATTATGATGCTGATGGCACTGTTTCACTTGACGAGTGGAAACGAGGGGGGTAAGTTACTGCAAACACGATTGTTTATATTATACTAGCTGATGCCCGCGACTTCGTCCGCATGGATTTAGTTTTTAAAAATCCCGCGGGAACTCTTTCATTATCCGAGATAAAAAGTAGCTCTTCCGGTCTGAGGAACCACTACTACATCCATTACTATACCCATGCAAAAAATATCAATCAATCCGCTGTTCTGTTGCGACGTGATTGTAGGACCAACCAACAAACACACTTTCGCATTTATAATATCAGTAATGCTTTATTATAACACTTTTTATAATTGTCAAATTTTTTACCATACTTAACCAAAGACAAAATTACGTTTAGCTGTCATTTACGTTTTGTTATTCCACTGTCATTTGCGTTTTGTTATTCCATGTCAGATGCGTTTTTGTTATACCACGTTTTATAGTGACTTGACGGAAACGCGGTTGAACGGGATAAAAAGTATCCTTTGTCCGTCTCCTGGTTCTAAGCTATCTCTCCATCTCATTATCAGATCTCATGTAGAGCCAAGCTTCTAACTCTACACGCCTTAACTTCACAAACTCTACACCTTAGTCAAAATGTGTGGCTGGCCGACGACGTCGCCCGAGCATACTTCGGCCGATGACGGGCCAGGTATACGCGAGCTGTTAGATTTTTTATTTAAATACCCTCGGTTTTAGATTTACCTTAACAGGTTTTCTGTCCAAGCAGCAGACAAAATAGCTATGCTCGCAATATGTGACAGGACAAAATTTTATGGGACAGAGAAAGGGTAAACAAACGTTGTACGCGAGCTGTTAGAATTTTTATTGAAGTACCCTCAGGTTTAGATTTAACTTAACAGGTTTCCTGTCCAGACAGCAGACACAATAGCTATGCTCACAATATGTGACAAGACACACTTTCATGCGACAGGGAAAGGGTTAATAAACGTTGTACTCGAGCTGATAGAATTTTTATTGAAATACCCTCGGTTTTAGATTTAACTTAATAAATAGGTTTCCTGTCCAGACAGCAGACACAATAGTTTTACTCGCAATATGTGACAGGACACTTTCATGGGACAGGGAAAAGGTTAATAAACGTTGTACGTTGTTAGAATTTTTATTGAAATACCCTCAGTTTCAGATTTTTCTCAATAATACCCTTTTTTTTTCCAGCATGACAACAATACCCCTGCTGGTACTCCTGGGTCTTGACACCAATGTCAAGGAGGACGGTGAACATGCGTGGAGGCTGAAGCACTTCAACCGGCCGGCGTACTGCAACCTGTGTCTCAACATGCTCGTCGGGTTAGGGAAAAAGGGACTCTGTTGTATATGTGAGTAGAGTTCAAATTGTTGTAGCATTACTTCCTGTAAAAAACCGCGCGCCGCATCTCCGCGCTTTAAAAAAACACTCCAGGGGTAGGGAAGACAAGACTGCGTGGAGTCGGGGCGCTAGCATTTCGTTTTTAGGAAACAAACACGTGATTACCAAATAACAATAATAATGTTATATTTTAAATTACTAAAATAAACAATTTCTAATGTCAGTTATTTCATCTTTTTGTTACATGATCAATGGTCACCCTATAGTAGTTTACAATTTTACGTACGTTAAATTATAAACTAACCGATACTGTTCGGCGAGTTCACAATCTTGCGCTAGTTTACAATCTGACTAGTTAGTTTATGAACTAACGATTTTTTACAATCTCATATATCTCAATACATTTATATATTTCCTCATTGTGGAATATATACGAGTAGCATTAGCATAGTATTTACTGTATTGTAAAGCATAGTATTTACTGTATACCCCATATACAGTAAATACTATGCTATATATATACCTCATATAGCATAGTATTTACTGTATTGTAAATTTGTTTTGAAAAGAGCATAACCGCCGAGTTTCTTGCTGGTTCTTCTCGGCAGGAAAGGCATTCCGAACCAGTGGTAGATGCATCGACTATTCAAAAGCACTTGTAAAAGTTTATTTGAATAAAAAATATTTCTATTCTGTTCTATTCTGTTCTATTCTATTCTATTCTATTCTAATGACCGCTTTATCGTCGCGCAGTCTGCAAGTTCACGGTGCACGAGCGGTGCGTGCAGCGCGCGCCCGCGTCGTGCATCGCCACGTACTCCAAGTCGCGACGCGCGCCCGCCACGCTGGCGCACCACTGGGTCGAAGGTAACACAATATGGTCATCTAGAATTGAATGCATGAATGAATGAATGAGTGATAATTTATGAATTCATTCATTAACTTGATGATTCAATACTTTGAGTATATAATTCAATAGCACTTTAAAAGTTAATTTGAATAAAAACTATTCTATTGAGTGAATGAACGTATGATAATGAATGTATGATAATGTATGATAATTTATGATAATGAATTTATAATGAATCATACTAATATTATAATTATGCGAAAGTGTGTTTTTTGGTTTGTTGGTTTATCCTACAATCACGCCGCAACAGAGCCACGGATCGACGTGGTTTATTGCATGGGTATAGTTGAGGACTTGGAGAGTGACATAGGCTACTTTTTATCCCGGAAAATCAAAGATTCTAAAAATAAAATTCATTAAGCTTGTGCACTCGTTCAATTCGTACATACACAGATCCGTCAAAATAAAAATCGAATGAGTGCACATGTGCACGTACATTTTGTATGACGCCCACTTCGAATCGTATTTGTTACGAATACGATTACGAATCGAATACGAATGAGTTGTGCACTCATTCGTATTCGATTCACTATTTAGTTAGTAAGTTACACCGTTTTTGTTTTTGTGTGATCATGAACGTAATGTTTCAGGGAACTGCCACGGCAAGTGCGCGCGGTGTCGGAAAAAGATCAAAGGGTACAACGGTATCACGGGCCTGCACTGCCGATGGTGTCATATCACTGTAAGTTAAGTACAACAACTCCTTAGGAACCCTGTACAGTACCCGGCGATATATATTGCACATCGGCCTTTGGAATAAAACGCTATTCTATTCTATTCACAGTTTGACTGCATTTTTTTTATATATGTTACGTGATGTGCTCGCCGATTGTGAAGAGATTTCAGTAATTACTACGTAAATTTTTGGCTAGCTTTCCTTGCAATAGAATAGAAATAGCGTTTTATTCCAAAGGCCGATGTGCAATATATATCACCGGGTACTGTACATATCTTTTACTTTATATCATTGTAAGGAATGCCATACTTAGCACTATAATTTATGCTTTATTAACACTGGCGAGGCTGCTTTTATTTTGGACCTTCTTGATTGACATCATTATGGACTTAATTGACGCCATTTTGGCGCTGTAAGCAGTTGAACGAGTGTTTCTGGAACTAAACTACGGCCGTTCAGAGAATGCGTTCCTGACACGTCGCGATTGAACTGACGACGTAACTTTGTAATGGCGATACGATATACGATGGCGATGGCAGTTACGATAAAAATATTATTGCTGGTTGTTTACCGTTTTAACAATTGATGAGCATTAAAACAACATTATTATATCAATAATCAATTAATGTTATAATTTTGTGTCAAATAACTTGGTAAACAATATTTTTCAATAGGTGTCAGGAACGCATTCTCTGAACGGCCGAACTTTAATAATCGACCGAGCGAAGCGAAGGTCTTTGAGTCTACTTGAGTGAATTTGCACTTGTCCGTCCGTCCGTCCGTCCGTCTGTCAGAGCCTTATAACTTCTGAATTACTGAACGTAATTACTTCAATTTTAGATATAATATGTAAACCGATGGCCTCCAGCCGAAAATGGCTTAAAAAGTTATAAAAATCTTTATTTCTTTTCTCTCATAGAAGCGAATGCGAAGAAAAAAAAAATTTTGCGTTTCATAGGGTTACAGTACCTCATTTTAAAGATAATTTGGAACAGAGTACAAAAGTATTTTTTTTTTAATTTTTTTCCTAAAATTGACGAAATGGGGGGCTTTCAAAGTGGAGATTATATTTGACCTCACAACGGAATAACCATTGAAAGCTGGGGCTTGAAAGTTTTACAATTTTAGCGTAATATCATGTACTTGAACAACAAATACTAAAATTAGATAAATGTAATAAGGAAACTAAATTATTTAACTTTTAATGAGCTGCAACAACAGAACTTCACAATGATGTCAATAGATGGCGCTCTCATCTCATATAGCAAATGCAGCTATATGTAACATATTATTCAATTAAAATTATTATTTAGTCATTTAGCAAACATCAATAAAACTTCACGTTGCAGTTTGTTTTACATGTTTCTGATCGTGTCGATAGTTGACGCTGTGTACAAGTAATTTAATTTGAATGTTCCAAAAAACTATACCTAAGTTTGATTGAGGCCTTGAGGATTTCACTATAACAGTTCCCTAACCTTTACGGGCTACCTATGTTAAGTTAGTTGACACTTTCTGTCAACTTTGTTATTACGAACCTCTACGGGACAACTAAAGGTGAAAATGACATTGGGATGTTAGGATCGTATTTAGGGGCTACCTACCTACGTAAAGAGACTTCTACAAATGGGATTTAGGTATGGTTGGTGAAAACGGGCATAATAATAATGTCAATTTTGATCGTCAATTATTATGGGAAACCGTTACCGCGAGGTCTCAGTTCGGGGCTAACCACTAGTATTGCAAATGGCACGCCGAGCTCTATAATAGGACGTAGTTATGCAAAAACGTTCCAACCCACAAGTCTGTCAAAATTGAGCGAATAGCACTAGCACTTTTTTAAAACACCCTTCATCATATAGTCAAAACTTTCCAGTCATCTTTATTGTTTTATTGCCAATGTTCCAACCCACAATGCTTATCTTATTCGTAGCTAAAAACAATTAAAAACGTATCAATCTGTCTGAAAACTTGCTGTGGGTTGGAACGTTTTAGCATAAATACGTCCATTATTTCATATTATATATCTACTATGCTTTCATATTATAAAATCATAGATTAACTAAAGTGGACGGTTATGAAATCATACATTAATTATAGAGGTCGCTGACACCGACTCGGTGTGCCATTTGCAATATTATTCGTTCCAGAGACACTCATATCTATGCTTACAGCGCCAAAATGGCGTCAATCAAATCCAAAATGGTGTCAACAAGTAGATCCAAAAAATATGACAGCTGCAGCCTCTCCAGTGTTAATAGAATAGAATAGAAATATTTTTTATTCAAATAAACTTTTACAAGTGCTTTTGAATAGTCGATGAATCTCCCACTGGTTCGGGATGCCTTTCCTGCCGAGAAGAACCAGCAAGAAACTCGGCGGTTGCTCTTTTCAAAACAAATTTAGAATACAGTAAATACTATGCTATATATGCAGTGTTTCCACAATGAGGGCAATTCCAAAAATGCATACCGACTAACTTCTATCTTAAGATGGGCAGACATAAAGTAGCCTCATTCCCGCCGGTGGCACCCTTTCACGAGCATGACGCATGACCCAGCCATTGCTTCGCTCAACCATATTTGAGGGAACGTAACAACCCGCATCACACGACACCACCACAGAAATGTTTAAAGAGTGCGTGACATACTTATGCTAATCATAGATTATGTATAGAACTCAAGTGTCTCTAGTTCATAAAGTGTCGTTTTCAGCTTCACAACCGTTGCGTAGGCAGCGCCGGCGGCGCTTGCACTCTGGGTCGACACGCAAAGCATATTCTACCGCCAACAGCGATACGCCCCCTGGTGCTTGACCGGCAGCGGTCTTTGCCACACCGAAACAACACCGAGCAGGTAACTGAATGAACTGATGAGTGAATGAAACAAGTGACACCATTCTTTGCGACATATCATTACTAACAGTCTTTGCCACACCGAAACAACACCGAACAGGTAACTGACTGAACTGGCGAGTGAATGAAACAAATGACACCGTTCTTTGCGACATGTCATTACTAAAGGTCGTTGCCACACCGAAACAACACCAAACAGGTAACTGAGTGAACTGATGAGTGAATGAAACAAATGACACCGTTGTTTGCAACATGTCATTACTAACGGTCTTTGCCACACCGAAAAAACACCGAGCAGGTAACTGAATGAACTGATGAGTGAATGAAACAAATGACACCGTTCTTTGCGACATGTCATTACTAACAGTCTTTGCCACACCGAAACAACACCGAACAGGTAACTGAATGAACTGGTGAGTGAATGAAACAAACGACACCGTTCTTTGCGACATGTCATTACTAACGGTCTTTGCCACACCGAACAGGTAACTGAATGAACTGACGAGTGAATGAAACAAATGACACCGTTATTTGCGACATGTCATTACTAACGGTCTTCGCCACACCGAAACAACACCGAACAGGTAACTGAATGAACTCATGAGGGAATGAAACAAATGACACCGTTCTTTACGACATGTCGTTACTAACGGTATTTGCCACATCGAAACAACACTTAACAGGTAACTGAATGAACTGATGAGTGAATGAAACAAATTACACCGTTCTTTACGACATGTCATTACTAACGGTCTTTGCCACACCGAAACAACACCGAACAGGTAATTGAATGAACTGATGAGTGAATAAAACAAGCGACACCGTTCTTTGCGACATGTCATTACTAACGGTCTTTGCCACACCGAAACAACACTGAACAGGTAACTGAATGAACTGATGAGTGAATGAAACAAATGACACCGTTCTTTGCGGCATGTCGTTACTAACGGTATTTGCCACATCGAAACAACACTGAACAGGTAACTGAATGAACTGATGAGTGAATGAACAAATGACACCGTTCTTTACGACATGTCATTACTAACGGTCTTTGCCACACCGAAACAACACCGAACAGGTAACTGAATGAACTGATGAGTGAATGAAACAAATGACACCGTTCTTTGCGACATGTCATTACTAACGGTCTTTGCCATACCGAAACAGCACCGAATAGGTAACTCAATGAACTGATGAGTGAATGAAACAAGTGACACCCTTCTTTGCGACATGTCATTACTAACGGTCTTTGCCACACCGAAACAACACCGAATAGGTAACTGAATGAACTGATGAGTGAATGAAACAAATGACACCGTTGTTTGCAACATGTCATTACTAACGGTCGTTGCCACACCGAAACAACACCGAACAGGTAACTGAATGAACTGATGAGTGAATGAAACAAATGACACCGTTGTTTGCAACATGTCATTACTAACGGTCTTTGCCACACCGAAACAACACCGAACAGGTAAGTGAATGAACTGATGAGTGAATGAAACAAATGACACCGTTGTTTGCAACATTTCATTACTAACGGTCGTTGCCACACCGAAACAACACCGAACAGGTAACTCAATGAACTGATGAGTGAATGAAACAAATGACACCGTTGTTTGCAACATGTAATTGCTAACGGTCGTTGCCACATCCAAACAACACCGAACAGGTAACTGACTGAACTGATGAGTGAGTAAAACAAATGACACCGTTATTTGCGACATGTCATTACTAACGGTCTTTGCCACACCGAGCAGGTAACTGAATGAACTGATGAGTGAATGAAACCAATGACACCGTTCTTTGCAACATGTCATTACTAACGGTCTTTGCCACACCGAGCAGGTAACTGAATGAACTGATGAGTGAATGAAACAAATGACACCGTTCTTTGCAACATGTCATTACTAACGGTCTTTGCCACACCGAAACAACACCGAACAGGTAACTGAATGAACTGATGAGTGAATGAAACAAATGACACCGTTGTTTGCAACATGTCATTACTAACGGTCTTTCCCACACCGAAATAACACCGATCAGGTAACTCAATGAACTGATGAGTGAATGAAACAAGTGACACCCTTCTTTGCGACATGTCATTACTAACGGTCTTTGCCACACCGAGCAGGTAACTGAATGAACTGATGAGTGAATGAAACCAATGACACCGTTCTTTGCAACATGTCATTACTAACGGTCTTTGCCACACCGAGCAGGTAACTGAATGAACTGATGAGTGAATGAAACAAATGACACCGTTCTTTGCAACATGTCATTACTAACGGTCTTTGCCACACCGAAACAACACCGAACAGGTAACTGAATGAACTGATGAGTGAATGAAACAAATGACACCGTTGTTTGCAACATGTCATTACTAACGGTCTTTCCCACACCGAAATAACACCGATCAGGTAACTGAATGATGAATGATCTAATGAGTGGATGAAACAAATGACACCGTTCTTTGCGACATGTCATTACTAATATTTCAAATACAAAAGCGTGTTTTTTATGGTTTGTACGTTACTTGGTTAGACCTTCAATCACGCAGCACTGAAGCTTGGAATGACGTGATTTTTCTGACGGTATAGTTGATAACTAATAGAGTGACATATCTTTGACAGACCTTTTATACCGAAAATCATAGGGTTTCCATGGGAGTCTTAAAAACCTGACAAAGTCGCGGTTAATAGCTAGCTGGAGAGTGTTATAGGATTCTTTTTATCCCGGAAAAGCAAAGGATTCATCTATATCCCTATCACACGCACGCCCATGAGCGGATAAATGAACAAAGAATTAATGTAGGAGCGAATGAAGTAGATATACAATAAGCATTACTCAAAATAAAATAATTTTTAATATTGTTTTTCTTTTTAGCAAACCCTACCCATTTCCATCTCTCTGCCAATATCAATGTCTGGTACAACAGAGGAGAAAAAGGAAGACAAAAAAGAACACCGAGCTCCTCCCATCTCTTTCCAAATAACTCCACTCGAAGGAACATGTCCATTGCTCGTATTTATCAACCCTAAGTCTGGTGGGAGACAGGGCTCGAGGGTGCTGAGGAAGCTCCAGTATATCTTGAACCCTCGGCAGGTCCATGATATAGTGAAGGGCGGACCAATGCCAGGTTGGTTAAAACTTTTAACTGTCACATCACATTTTTCATAGTTCGAGTCGTTCATTCAATTCATTTCTGGTGCTTTTAGATTCATTCACTTATTCAAAATATTTTCATGTCTATAATAATTATGTTTTCCCTGTTTCCCTCAAATATTTTTACTTACTTACATTGTTTTTATAAATCTATGTATGTAAACTATGCAAACCTAGTACTTAAATAATTTTATCTATTAATACTGAGTCTAGATAAATCAGGTAAAATTCGTGCTGCTTTATTAAAACTTACATTCAAATTCACCATCATCATCATCATCAGCAACCCATCAACGGCTCACTACTGAGCACAGGTCTCCTCTCAGAGAAGGGCTATAGGCCATAGTCCACGCTGGCCCAATGCGAATTGGCAGACTTCACACACCTTTGAGAACATTATGAAGAACTCTCAGGTGTGCAGGTTTCCTCACGATGTTTTCCTTCACCGTTGAAGCATGTGATATATTTAATTTTTTAAACGCACTTAGAAAAGCCAGAGGTGCGTGCCCAGGATCGAACCTGCGACCCCCCGAACAAGAGACCACAGTCCTAACCACTAGGCTATCACTGCTACCAAATTAATTAATTCAAATTAATTATTTCATATTACGATATTAATTTAATATTATAATCTTTTCACAATATAAAATAAATAAGTCATTCATTATAATAATTATGAATTTATTAATTTCTTTCTTTTCTAGGTTTACAAATGTTCAAAGACGTAAGAAACTACAGAGTGATATGCTGCGGAGGCGATGGCACGGTTGGCTGGGTGTTGGAGACTATGGGTAATTAGTGTAGTAGAAATGGATGTATCTTATCTTATCTTTAGTATAGTCACAGACCTTATAATACTGGTATAGTATATTTTTAGTAGCTGATGCCCGCGAATTCGTCCGCGTGGATTTTGTTTTTAAAATCCCTCGGGAATTCTTTGATTTTCCGAGATAAAAAGTAGCCTATGTCACTCTCCAGGTCCTCAATTATAATGCAAAAAATCACGTCGATCCGTAGCTCTGTTGTGGTATGATTGAAGCAAACAAACACACTTTCGCATTTATAATATTAGAATGATTATGCAATAAAAGTATTATAAAAGAAAGAAAGCAAATTCATTTATTCAGTAATGGTGCCACAGACAAAAAATATACAAAATATGTAACATTCATTGCCCGTGACACCACCCAGAAAGGGTATACAGCTCAGCATTATGCCTCGCATATAAAGTGAGGCGCTGATTTTCAGCTGTGTGGGTGAACATAAAGATGTGTGTCTGAATGTAAGCAGAAATGATATTTTTTACTAACAAAATTACTTAGTGTGAATGAATGAATGATAATCTAAATGCATAAGAAATGAATGAACGAACTTAACTTGTGTTGAAATATGATAAGGTCACGTTTATTCTACAGATAAGGTAGAGACAGAGAATCGACCCGCGGTTGGAGTTATACCACTAGGGACTGGGAACGACTTGGCCAGGTGTCCTACGATGGGGGTGGAGGGTAAATAAAAATTTGTTTATAAATAATCTGTAATAAAAAAAAATTGGCAGTCATAGGGACTGCTGATAGAAGTGAAAATTATATTTACTAATAATTAAAAA
>JARPMR010000110.1:0-2500 GCA_029955525.1 Oeneis ivallda | reverse complement strand
TAGGCGACAAGTTAATAGAAGTGATCGGTTTAGAAAATTGTCTACATATGGGGCAAGTTCGGACCGGTAAATACATTATATTTCACTAAATTATTTTTTATAAAATTGTCTGATAGTTAATTATTGTAAGATATTTGCATAAAACAAAATTGACTTCAATAAAGACTTTTCTATTTCATCCGCTAAGAAAGGATTTTTGAAAATTCAATCCTTCCATATGAACGAATGAATGAACTGTTCAAGACCGCATTGTAGAAATCCCATAGATTCGATGAGAGGTGACGTTAAGTACTATTGCTCACAAGCAAATTGCGGCCCAATCCACCATATTCTTTTGTTCACTAAAACATTTATGAAATAGAACACACGCACAATCCTTTAGGTGAGTAAAGTTTGACACCTTTTTAAAGAAGTTCTGTCAAATATATTCTGGAAATTCCCACAAAAAAATAATGACTAAATCACTGGAACTCAATCGCTTGAGACGATTATAAATGATGGAAAAATAATGCAATGAGTGATGAAATAAATCATGGAAGTAAGATTGTCTATGTAGTTTGTCACTTAAATTCCAAGTCAACAAATATTATGCGACAAAATTGAGTTTATGGGACGGCACGTAGGTATAGTTTGACCAGGAATATGGTATTTTAAAAGACAGTATAACAGTCGAATGATGTGATTTGGTATCATTTGACAATTTGAATTTAGTGACCAGTTGATAATCAAATAAACACAAATCTTGATGTTATGTTTCACTCGCACTTTCGTGATGGTATTAAACAAAAATTAGATAAAAAAATAGGTCTACTCAGTTTTTATTTTAGTCCAACTTCCATGCTTTAGTGCTACTTCCATGGAATTACTAAATGAATTTTTTAGTGAACGAATGAATGACTTGATGGATGAAAGAATGACTGAGTGAATGAGTTGATAGGCAATTTATGTATTACTTCCATGTAATTAATAAATGATTTGTTGAGTGAACGTATGAAAGACTTGATGGATAAAAGAAGGACTGAGTGAATGAGTTTGATAGATAATTTATGTATTATGCACATCCATTGAATTAATAAAAAATGAATTTTTTAGTGAACGTATGAATGACTTGATGGATGAAAGAATGACTGAGTGAATGGGTTGATAAGTAATTTATGTGAATATCACTCGTAGGTCTCCGAGCGTCGGGTCGGCGCTTGGCGCAATGCAGTTCGATCACCATCACCACCAAACGCACGTTTCCCATGCAAATCGATGGAGAACCGTGGATGCAGCCTCCTTGCAAGGTACATCATTCTTGATCTACGTTCCCTCAAATATGGTTGAGCGAAGCAATGGCTGGGTCATGCGTCATGCTCGTGAACGGGTACCACCGGCGGGAATGGGGCTGCTTTCTGTCTGCCCGTCTTAACATTTGTTGAATTATAATTAGGTATGATTTTGTGGAACTTCCCCTCATTGTGGAAACACTGCATACATATCATTATATCTATTATATTGTAAACTTGTTTTGGAAAGAGCAACTGCCGAGTTTTTGCTGGTTCTTCTCGGCAGGAACGGCATTCCGAACCAGTGGTAGACTCATCGACGATTCAAAAGCACTTGTAGAAAAGTTTATTTGAATAAAAAACATTTCTATTCTATTCTATCAAACATTTTTAGGGAGTCGATACACTGGATGATTATGATTTACTGATTTTAATGTTATTTTGTTTTTCAGATCACGATAACTCACAAAAATCAAGTTCCAATGCTGATGGGGCCAGCACCAGAAAAAGGACGTAGCTTCTTTAAGCTCTTCACTCACTGTTAAGTCTCGCTCACTCATTCCAATACAATTCGTTACAGGTCGGAAAGAGACAAATGTATCGACTCTGTCACGTCAGTATCGATGTTAAACTCTGAACAATGGATATTGCGCAAGGAGTTTTGTTATTTGTAAAATATTGGTACTTACTCGATTAACAGTCATATAGATTTTTATTACTTTTTATCCCACCAAGAAATTTCGCGAAACAAGGTTTCCTTGTTAGTGTTCTGCGTATCATAAATTATGCTTTGTGACTTAAGGCGCTGTGTTCAATCACAAGCCGAATGAAGATCGTCTTATTTAAAATCTATGGGTCATAATATTATGAAAAAAAAAGTAGTTATAATTGATCGTATTTCTGGCCTGATGGCTGTTTCCAAAATCCAACATGGCTGACAATATGTCACGACATGACCATCAAAAATAAGCTTCCTTATTTTTATTTTATATTATTTAAATCTATCGAATTGGATACTAAAGACTAGACCTATGTCACTCTCCAGGTCTTCAACTATACCCATGCAAAAAATCATGTCGATCCGTGGCTCTGTTGAGGCGTGATTAAAGGACAAACCAACAAACAAACACTTTCGCATTTATAATACATATTAGTATAATTAGTATGACGATGTATATTAGCATCGACCATCAACTTGTAAAAGTGTTTTTTCCATGTTGGGGTAGACATAA